>JAODJU010004541.1:0-10840 GCA_026776725.1 Gnathonemus echidnorhynchus
CCCCCCGCCCGCCGCAATATTATGATCTACCGAAATTCAATGTAACGCACATTTTACCTGGTAGTAACACAGAAAATACCTCTTAATTATATAATACCCCGTATCGTATTTGCTTTACATATGAGGCAATAGTGGACTGAAATTATAACATTGCAGTTTGCAGTTTCAGCAAAGACCTCAACTTTGCTAAAAATATGGTCGGGGTCTTTTTAAAATGTACTCACTACTCTGCTGGTCTGTCAAATAATGCATGGTTTGGATGAGCCAGTTTGCCTTATAAAGACCTGGTGCAAAAATTTGCAAGTGGTGATGTGGCCAAAGGTGATACAAATTCACAGACATTGCGGTGTAATGTGTAATTTGTGGCACCAAACGGTATCTGAAGCCAGCAGATGATCTTCATAAGGTAAAGAGCACAGAGCAGAACACATATGGCTGTTGCATATTTCCCTCCTGCTTTTTTAAGCTGCAGTGGGCATTTCCATTCGAAAGCTGAGGAGCCATAGAAGATTTACAGATTAGGGAAGGAAGAAACTACATGACTTTCAAGGAAAGAAGCAAAAAGAGAAGCATTCCACTTGAATGGACTGACTTGCCATGCAGGATGTGCCCCTACCTTGTGCCCAGTGGTGGCAGGATCGATATTAACACCCCCCCCCCCACCACCACTAATGATACTGTAGTGATTGGTAGATGGATGGATAGTCATATCCTACTGAGATGGCTAACCTTTAGTTCTCACTAATGATCCTGAACTGGATGGATGGATGGAATTAACCTACTGGAAAAATGGTGTTCAGATTAGCTATGTTTTTCAATATTAACAATAATATTTACCTACATATATACCCTTTCAGAAGAATTAATGCAACATTATTTTGGGAAAATATATGTAGCAAATGCTTTCTCTTGGCTTAAAACTAACAGTCAATAGGCATTTTTTGGCAGACAAAAGAAACACAAAGATCCATTTTCATAAAATGCTGTGTTTGTCTTAGATAATTTATTTCTCTACAATATTTATCATACTGAAGAATTCTTCATGGCATACTGGGTGAAAAAAAATCCCTTGAATGTAAAATAAGCACAGATTTATGTGAGTCATTTTAGCATAGTGACTAACTAATTTTCACACTTTGAAATGATGGTTCCCAGTGAACATTTCTGCTTTGATACCATACTGAGTGGTCCGTGATTGGTACTGGATGTAAAATCCAAAGTGTGTGTTTTTGTGGTCTTCGTCATGAGGGGGACCTTCATCCTCACTGATGCTAACCTGTGAAATGAAAATTCTGATGGGCAAATAGCTGGACCAATGGCTAAACATGGCTTCAGCTGCATGTTCTCAGTGAAGCGTCTGACTGTACACTAATGTAGGCTTCCAGTAGCCCATCTTCGCTGCACTGGTGCCAGAGCTGAAAGCTAAGTTGTTGTTTTTTTTTTATTTGTTTTTTTTTCCGCTATAGGTTCTGTTTTGCTGCATGTCTTTGTAGCTTGACACAGAACCACAGGGGGGTGGATAAAAATCATTTTCGTGTCACTGTTTATGATCACCAACAATGATGCATCCTCTCTGGTTTTACACCAGCTGGAATATGATGTTTATGATCTTTTTTTTTTTCTCTGTTTCTAGCTGTGTCATGAGCTGAGCTGATACACACAAATAAATAGAATAAATAAATAGGAAAACATAAATAAGCCAACAGGGGGTCTACATGTGATTTACATAGCGTATGGGGTCATGCATAGTTATGTCTGTTTTAAAAAGAAATTCTGGTTCCCGTTTTGTAAACTTTATGTATGTGTACATCTGTAGTTATTAATGTTTAAAATACACATGGCTGTCTCCGGGAGGCTACATCCAACGTCCCCCTCATGTTCTGTCTGAAGTCACCATTCCTTTGAAACCTTTCAAACTCACCTTCCTGCACGTTCCCGCTAGATCCAGAGCTCATATTCTCTCAGTAGAGCTTAGACCTCACCATGATGCTTGTTGTATCAATAATTATAATGTTATTACCAAAGGGTTACAAAATTATATAAAGGGCTCTGTTTTCTCCACCTGTGCACTTATATATTAACACTTCTTCACAGCTCATCTATACTATCCCCTCTTTTTCACTCGGAAATGTGAGAGATTAAAGTGATGTTTTCATATGAGTGGGTGGAACTCCTAACAGTATGAACTCCCCCCCCCTGCCCCCACCCCGATATCCCATGTTTGTGGGAAAATGGGACTATCCCTATGGCTAGGATGCTTGACACCCCGGCAGTGGTCTCCTTGGTGACTCACGCACCCACCCACTGACTTCGTGAAGGCACGATTGTGAGGCGTGTAGGTAATGATTATAGCCTCACCTCCCACCTCTGGAAAGCAGCGAAAGAAATGCTAATTTGATAAAGACTCTTATCTGGGACTCGCTCTGGAATCTTTTCTGCTTCAAGTACAGCAAGAAGAACAGTAAACTGCAGCATTTCATCAATGAGTCTTTGTCGTAGTCCTGTCACTTTTCTGTGTATCAGTTTTCTGTTCAAAGAATAATCGTCTGAGCACATTGGTCACTTGGTGTGTTTTTTTTTATCCATTGTAAATGTTTTCCATGACAATGTTAGATAAAGACAGATACATCTGTGTGTGATATTACAGAAGTAAATTGGGTAATATGAACTTGAGTGTCTGCGCACAGGGATTTCTTTGAGGAAATTTGTGCTATGAAAGTCCAAAGTCGAGTTAATTCCTTTGCTACCTTAGATTTGCTCCTGTGATGGTAAATATGACCTCGATAAGCCACAGATGTTTGGTTTTGTCTGAGTTTCAGCATGGATTCTTCTGTCGTCCTAGTACGATCAGTCCTGCTACAACGCATGATATCACAACGCAAATCTGTTGTAACGCAATTGACAATACAACACAACATGCAATCACATTTCAGTCAGAAGAAAAGCACTATATGAACTACAAAGTGATAATGGTCTTACTGAGAATCACTACTAAAGCAGCAGTTTTGAACATTCCTGTATCCCATCACTAATCAAACTATACAATACGTGTTTATTTGAGTAGTCAACAATTGTCCAACAAAGAGTTAATGCCAACACAAATAACACTTCACTGACATGCGTGTCCTTGTTTTTCCTCGGTATATTAAAGGGGTCTGTGGCTGCTGTGGGGCATTGAGACCCCGGTACAAGAGGCTCGTTGATAACATCTTTCCGGAAGACCCAGAGGTAATTCAGTCTGCTTCCCATCAATTATGTCATACCACCTCGCAGTCAGGTCATTTTTTATGCCAGAGATCTTAAAAGCATGTTATTTTATTTGAAGTTGTAACATTTTAAATGCTGCTCTTTAGATAGAGTATTCCTCTACCATGTAATTAATGAGGAAAACCAGAAATTAGGGCTTGTCACCATTAATAAAGTTGTCAGCCAGAAATAAATGTCTATGCTTTAGTTTTTAGCCCCAAAATTAAATAACAATCAGACCCAGCTGCACAAAATTACATATGGGTTGTAATTTAAATGGAGAAGTTGTTGATTTATAGAAACATTTCAGACAACTCTAGTTGTATTGGAAGATTTGGAGTAAAAATTCTTGCTCCAAAATATTGCATGCATCACTGAACGCTTAAAAATAATAATAAATATAAATCAGAATCTCAGGATGGTCCATTGCTTCATGCATGCCTCTGATTGGTTACTTACAGGGCCCAATTAGCTTTGGATTCAGTTTCATGGGCCTGAGTCTAGGCTGTCCACAGCTGTGTCAATAGCATCCCTGTTATCAGCATCCCAGCCCACAGGGTTTCTTTCTGTCTCTGCCTTTATCCCTCACATGGCTTTCACAGACTACAAATCCCCATGACATGAGAAAAGAATTCACGGTCAACGAAATCAGTAAAGCCATTGTATTTGTAGACACTGAATCGGGTGCAGTCTGTTGTTCACAAAATAATGGGAAGCAGTAGTATTACTTGTTTTTTATAATTCTCCTCCTCGCAGTGGTGAAGGCATCGGTTTTTCATTATACTTATAGTTGTTATGGGCTCCACATTAAGAAAAGTGTTAATGCGGGTCTGCTTCTTTTGATACTATGTGTAATGGTTTTGTTAAGGCCAGTGGACATTGTTTGCAACATATATACCATGTTTAAGTGACTGAAAGGTAATATATCTGGTCCAAAATGGTCTCCTAATTATAAACTCTAGGGTGACAAATTGTTAAAAAGCAGTTTGTATCAGTATCACACCAGAAAAATGATGTTGTGCCATCGGTACAATTTATATATACTTCAGGAATGTATAAATATAATAACCAGATGGTGTGTGGCTCTGTGCTTGTAATTAGTCACCAGTTCAAGTCCCATGGTTTTACTGTTGGGCCCTTGAGTAAAACCCTTAATTTCAATTGCTCCAGGGACTGGCTGGCTGATATATATATATATCTCCCCTGCCCTGCTGTTATGTCTTCTTCAGGATGGACTAGTGAAAGCAAACATGGAGAAGCTGACCTTCTATGCCCTCTCTGCCCCGGAGAAGCTGGACCGCATCGGGGCCTACCTGTCAGAAAGACTGTCCCGCGATGTGGCCCGACACAGATATGGGTAAACAGCGGGGCTCTGAAAAGTCATGCCTAGGAAAATAGCCTTCAGTTCCACAAAAAAAATTGTGTTTTTTGAATTTTATTAGCTTAAAAGTTTAATTCCTTTTTTTTGGGAAATTCAATAATAATTTCTCAGTAATTATTATGTTTATGCTACAAACATAAATGTGCTAAATCTTTTACATGCATTGCACTAGTAGCTATTGATAAATTGTGGGTTTGTTGTGTAGAAAAAAAAATCTATGCTATGACAAGCACCAGAAATAAGTTATTTTAAAAGGTTTCAAGTGGAATATAAATTTAAAATAATTCCTAAAAAAATTCCAGGACTTACCTTCCCAAAAAAACAAACCTCACTGGTCCTTTGCATTTTAGAAGTAGAGCAATAAAAATTAGCTTTAATTTAACCTAATAACCCCTAACAACTTACTACTTACTTTAATCTATGGCTGATTTTTCCAAGATCAGCCAGGAAATACAAAATTGTAAATGTGTGTGGTGTGCTGAGCCTGTGGGACCATCTTAAGAGACACTAACACAAACAAAATCAGTACCGGAAATAGGCCAGCAGATCCTGCTGATCGGCATTAAGCAGGAAACCCATGATTGTTTTTCTTGACACACACAGAGTGGGCAGCAATGCCATTTAGCTTTGTATTTGCTAAAAGCTGCTGCCATGTTCCCAGCTAACAGGGAACATTCCCAGAACTTTGGCCAAAATTGTGTAAATATATCCTCGAAATTTGCAGAGAACGTTATTTACACAAAGGTTCTGTCAACATTGGTACGATAACCTTATTAACTGAACATCCTATTAATGTAATTAATGTTGAAAAATAAAATTTCATAATAGTCCATGCTTTGAATATGCCATTCAACTTTGAACCCATGACCTTAGAGGGGAAACGTCACAATATTACCCACTGCCCTACCATGTCCTTTATGTCATAAAATATTAGCTTTATTTTGGGGGCGGCATGATGGTGCAGTTGTTAGCACTGTCGCCTCACACTTCCGGAACCAGGGCTTGAGAGTTCCGTGTGTGTGGAGTTGGCATGTTCTCCTTGAGTCGTTGTGGGGTTACATCTGGGTACTCTGGTTTCCCCCCCACACTCCAAAAACATGCTGAGGTTAACTGAAGTTCCCAAACTGCCCACAGTTGTGCACGTGTGAGTGACTGGTGCGTGATTGTGCCCTACAATGGGACGACACCCCATCCTGGGTTGTTCCAGGCCTTGCACCTGCATCTCCAGGATAGGCTCTGGATCCCCCGTGACCCTGAAGAGGTTAAGAGGTTATAGAAAGGAATGGATAGTAGTAGTTGTAGTAGTGGGATAGCATTCTGGGAACATCAGGAACACTGGAATCTTTCAACATTTCCATAATGTTCGGTAAAGACGCCCCAGCACAAAGAATGATCAGTTGGGTTGCCCGACTGGAGCGTTGCCCCTGTCTGTTTCTCCAGGTACGTCTGCATTGCCATGGAGGCCCTGGACCAGCTGCTAATGGCCTGTCACTGCCAGAGCATCAATCTGTTTGTGGAGAGCTTCCTGAAGATGGTGCGCAAGCTGCTGGAGGCCGACAAGCCCAACCTGCAGATTCTGGGCACGAACTCGGTGGGTGGCGCTTTTCCGGCTCGCGGTACCACCCCGCCGCGGCTCCTCCCACGCGGATTCCCGGCTACAAGCCGCTGACATCACCTCCCTAATGTTAGTCCATTTAAGTTGCTGAGAGAATAGTGAAAGAAAGGCCACTTCACAGGCACAAACCTCTTCTATCTATTTGCCCAGAGGGCATAATGCTAATTTGTGGAATGACTGGCCAATAGTTTTCATGCATTGATCCATCCACCCACCCATCTTCCAACAACTTACGTTGGTGTTGGCTGACAGCCTATCCCATTAAACACAGGACACAAGGCAGGGGAAACACACACTTACACACACTCCAAAAAAGGGCAACCTTTAGGTTGTTCATCTAACCTTGTTTGGATACTTATAAATTCATAGTACAATATTAGTACAATACAACATACAATGCATACAATTGTGCTGCTTGGATTTGGAGAGTATATTATTGCCACTATTACAGATCACCACGCTAAGTGGCAAGAGGAAGTCACTAAAAGGCATTCAGATTATCAATTATTTTTTTTTTAAAATAGCCTATAGGCTAAATATGCAACATTTGTTACACATAATCATATTTTTATAGGTATATAAGTGTAATTCAGCAGTGTAATTGACATTATCTGACAATTATCAAAATATCCATCAAAGAAATAATTTGGATTAGATGTTGTACAAACATCTCAAGAAAGAAACAACTGGAACTGTTATGTTTCCTTTATACTTGCCACATTTGTCCATGTCCGTGCCGTAGTTATCCTAAGGGGCTGAGATATAGAGCTGAAAGATTAGAGAGATTGGTTTGTTGGATCAAGGCCAGCCAGTTAGGGGCTCACAGCTACACTTCTGATATGTACAGGAATCCCTTTCTGCATCTAAGTAGACAGCACATATGCTTTTCTGGAACAGGATGCTCTACGTGTTGGCAGGAATACTGCAATATTACGGGAAGATGATATCATTTTTGGTGTAGCCTTTTTATTTATTTACCTTGGGGTCTAAAAAATAAGCTTTGAAATGCTCCAAACTGTAACAATTTTCATTGCAAACTGTATACATTTAGTTTTCCTCTGAGATAAAGAGGTAATCAGTTTGCACCCTAAAAAAAGCATTTGTATTTGCAAATTCTTATTTTGATGTCTTATTTACTCCTGGTTGAATGTCATAAATGACTAAGAAATTAAGAAAGAATTATATGGACAGAAAAACTGAAATGCTAGACGGACTTTTCTTTTTCTCTGTCGTAACAAGAAAGCAACAATGTCCAGGCTATTTCATAAAATGCCATCGACACCTTTTAGGTAGGCGGTTTTTGAATTCGGGTCACAGCATGGCATGGCTTCTGCTTTATACCAGCTCATCACAGGGGTCCTGCGCAGATTCACTTAACAAGGGCAAATCAAAGTTTCTTAAAGGGCATCCATTTGGGAGGTGGAAGGTTCTGAGACCAGCACACCAAGAAACTCCAGCACTCAGCAGAAACAAAGTCTGTTTTTGGATCCGGCTGAGCCGTCATGGCGCCGTCTTTAAATATCTCATTGCAAATTTATTTTAGCTGTGTCTAGTCTGATGTGCCTCCGTTTATTAAAATATAAAGGGGAATTTTATGTGAGATATATTTGCATAGTCTGAAGGGCTTGATGGATATATTTATAGGGTTGTTTACCAGTAATATTTGACTTGATGCTATACCCTGTCACGAGCGGCACAGGGAAGCAGGCGAAGGAAGCCGTGGATACGAAAAAGGGATTTATTAACGGGGTAACACACTCCAAACACATGTAACGTTAATGACCTGACTCAGGAAACAAACTGAAACGCGGAGTAAATACATTGAACTAATGACAGCAACAGGAAACAGCTGGTGAACACGGGGAATCCACGCGGGGTAGATGAGGGGGCGTGGCACACGGAAGGATCGGACGAGCGGGGCATGACAACCCTACCGTTGTCAAAAAGAAAATTAAAAAATAGCTAATTTGCAACTTGTTTGAAACAGTACACAAAAATATTTTTTGATTTTGATTAATTTCATGAATTAGATTGAGATGATGCATAATAAAATGGAATGGATTAGAACTGCAGATGTGCCGTCTTGTGGTGTCCTGTGCACGAAACTCTTTTGGCGATAAGTATTTACCCCTTTTATCCATCTAGTTTGTGAAGTTTGCCAACATCGAGGAAGATACTCCCTCGTATCATCGCAGCTATGATTTCTTTGTATCCCGCTTCAGCGAAATGTGTCACTCCACCCATGACGACCTTGAAATTCGGACGAAGTGAGTCATGTACGAGAGTTTATGACCTTAATTGGGCTGTTTCTAAGTAGCTAAACCAGATTTATGCCAAATATACTATTAACGTTCTTAGTTAACTTACCTCGTAATTGTTAAAATCGATCCTATTTATGTTGCTAAGAACGCTATTTGCCCACTACACAGAGTTCCTTCAGTGGTCAAAAATGTCACCCCAGCCGTATCTCTCAGGACATTTTTTGCTGCATGTTTATCCAAAAGTCGAAAGCATATCTGGTGTGAAGTCAGCGAGATCTCCCCGTCCGTCTCCAAGGATCCGCATGGCGGGGATCCGGGGTCTGCAGGGAGTGGTGAGGAAGACTGTGAACGATGAGCTTCAGGCCAACATCTGGGACCCGCGACACATGGAGAAGATCGTGCCGTCGCTGCTGTTCAACCTCCAGCAGGAAGGGGGCAGAGAGAGGTTGGTGTCCTCATACGGTTATAATGACCGGCAGTCTACTGTTTAATGCATTTAGTCTGTCAAATAGAGATCGGTGCCTCTGTACTTCTCATGCTCTTAACTGGAATGAAGTGCTATTTGCAGCATGAGATAAATAATCTGGAAGAATACACATTTCTGAAACACTTGACTCTGGCATTTTCCGTTTATCATTGTGATTGAATATACTAGTAGATGAATGCGACTGACAAAACAAGTGCAATGCACCCTAAAGTACTGTAATGTGAGGATGAAATCTATTATCTTTTGAAATGCTCACAAAATAATATATACTATATTATTGAGCTGTTTCATTTGACAGATGAAACAGCAGGAGCTTTGTATGAATTACAGAGACGCAGTAATATTTACGCTTTTCCGCTGGCTGTTACATTTCTTAAGTGAGGAATATTAGAGAGTAATACTTCACAACCAAATAGATCATTCTAGATTGCATCTCACTGCCTCTTTCAGTGTTTTTTTTCATAAGCTGGTAAAAACATTAATGTGAAGGCCTAACATGAATGGTGTCAGTGTCCCCGAGAGAGGACAGACTGACTTTGAAGAGTTATTTTGAAGGCTGTCACACTGCATCAAATTACGTTTTTACTTTGCACTATTAATTATTACTTTTCAGGCAATTTTTAGCAAACTGCAGTGAAACTCCGAAACTTACATGTGGTATGTGGTAGATATTATGCATCAGTGGTCTATATCATTACCTTTGAGCCTTTGATTAAAGCATCAAATTTGCTATGGTGTACCACAGCCATGTGCCCTGTACAGCCTGGGATGGGCTCCAGGTTCCTGCCCAGACCCTGACAAGGATAAGCCGTTTGAATACAGATGGATGGATGGATTTACTTTCAGTGATCTAAAACAACAGAGAAAAATCGAGCCTTTTCTCATCTAATTTTTTAGAATAATTGGACAAATAAAATCTTAATATCTGTAACATTTTACTTGATGCTGTCATCTAAAATGTATTATAGATACCTTCATAATGCATTATAATGGTTGGTATGAGAATTAATAAAACCTAGCAGCGTCTTCTATCGAGAATCATAAGACATTATAGTGTTGATTATAATACTTCAAAAGCTCCATTTAAGCTCTCATCTATAATGCACTAAAGATGCCTTCATAATGTATTATAATTGTCGATATAATAATTGAGGATGCTTTGTACTCCATTATGAAGGTATAGTATCTATAGTGTATTCTAGATGAAAGCTTCATAAAGTATTTATAATGCATAATAAACATGGCTATAATGTGTTATACCTTAATATTTATAGCCATGTTTGTAATGCTTTATGAATGCATTATAATGTGTTATAAATGTGTTTATAGATTCTTATAAATGCAGCATTCAGAGAAAGTGTAATAATATCTTATCTAAGTTATCTTACTGATCGTTTTTTTATTTATCACAATGCAGCTATTAACAGAAGTGAAATGAGAATAAAATTTGTCAAGATACTAGAAGAGAAAAACCTAATAAGTATCGACTGGAATTATTATGAAGGTAGAGATGTATTTAAAGTAGGACTCTCAGTTCAAAAGGGATTTATAGGCGCTGTCGGAGGAAGCCAAGGCATATTGTGCATCTGCGGCTGTTTTTTTTCATGCACGCCTCCCCACCGGGGAACGATAGAGATTGAAAAATGACAAATTCTTGTTGACGGTTGTGTCACGGTGATGATTGTGCCAGGGGCTGTCGCATGTAGGCGATCAAGTGACTAAGTGCTTTTGATCACACGACACCCGTGTACTGACACACGTGTAATGATGACTCATGCACCCCTCCCCCCCCCCCCCCCCAGCCAGGCACCCCCACAAGCCTCAGAGAGGGATGCAGACAGCGCAGCTGA
>JAODJU010004542.1:0-10812 GCA_026776725.1 Gnathonemus echidnorhynchus
TTGACCAAAGACTTCTGTGGCTGCTCTTTTTCTGCCATCTTCACTCGCGCTGATTTTTAAATGCGATCAGATACCACATACGCAACTTCTTCGCTGACAGTATAGACTATAGACAGTATAGAGTGAGAGAGTTCGGGCTTCTGGAAGGGCGAAAGTGCGGATGCGCGCGCGCGTCAGAACGCAGGTCAAAATAACTTAAAAAAAGTTAATAATTGTTTTTTTCGATTACACCATTTTTCTGATCGTTGAAACCCGAAATCGAAATTGAAATTCGATTAATTGCACAGCCCTACTTTGAATTATGGAATTCTGTGCAACGTTGTAACGTAAACTCTTTGCTTGTACAACAAAATATTGCATGCATTAACGCCATCAAAGGGAAAATAACTTTAAAATGAACTTTTACTTTAAATTTACTTTTTGTCGAGCAGATACCTATTCTCTGCAAGATTTTGTAATGGTGCTCTCAGTCACTGAAAATGAATGTTGAGTAACAAAACTTAAGATGCATTTTGGATCCATTTTGGAGCTTCAATATCCCTTTAATCAACCATATGAGTGGGGCTACCTCTGAATGATAATACAAATTTTTCTCTCTCACCCCCTCTTGGGTGGGTCCCTCCCGTGAACCTGGGCTCAGACAACACAATCACAAATTTTGGCTATGATATTAACTGACAATAACTAAGTTAGGTGGAAGTTCTGAGAAAAAGGATAAAAGTAGTGGGGCAAAAAATGAGTGGATGTTGTAATTGAGGTAGAAAAATTATATTTATTGCATTAATGAATATCTTTTTGCGTGTGTCTCCATATTACTGCATTGAAAACATTTGATAGATAACTGATACATCCTTTTGTCTATATCCCCGGTGCTGACAGTGAAACTTGCCAGCGCTAATTATTGAAATAACATTATATTGTTTTTTTATTCTATGGAAAACGAAAGATTAATCTGTTAGCCAGATTGTATAATAAACACGCTGCATGTCATATAAATAAAAAGGCTGTATGCAGTTTTGATTGTGATTGATCCCCCCAATAACGTCCCTGCACTTCTAGTAGTGAACAATATTATATCATTTGCTGCCTACTGAAGCATTATAGCTGTTGTTTCTCCTATGTTACGTTAGGGTGGTATATTAAAAATTCATACCATACGGGAAATCAGAACAGGCATAATACTCAGCACTACACAGAATGAATCAGATCAATAATCCAGTGCCACAATTAATTGAAAAACAATTCAATAGCAATTAAATTAAGCTCATGCAGCAGTTATTTGAGCAACACTTATAAGCAAATATTCTATCAAACATTTTAACTTAAAAAAAAAAACAAACAAATACTGCACCCAGTCCAAATGATCCAAAATCAGTAGCTTTAGTGCTATACAGTTCAATGCATTAAAGGTGCCAAGGAATGAAAATCTGACTTTACCCTGGCATAACTGAATAAGGAGATTTTGATACATGGAACTGACACAGCATGAATCTCTAACACTGTTGTTCCCACTTTTGAATATAAATCCCACATATGTAAAAGAAGAATTGGGGAGACCGGGGCCTTGCTCTGGAGCCAGGATTGAGGGGGGAGCTTGTAGGCGGCCGGACCTCTACCCATGGGTCCACCCATCTGGGGACCCACCACCTGCAGAGGGGGGCGCGGGGGTCAGGTACTGTGTAGATGGATCAGCAGTTGAAGATGGGGGCCTCTTGGCTCTGGGCACATGGAACGCAACCTGTCTGGAGGGAAAGGAGCCTGAGCTGGTCCAGGAGGTAGACAGACACTGACTAGATACAGTCAGGTTCACCTCAATGCACAGCAAGGGCTCTGGAACCAAACTCCTGAAGGGGGTATGGGCTATATTCCACTGTGCAGTTGCCCATGGTGAGAAGCACTGGGCAGGTGTGCATTTTTTGCACATATTTCACCCTCTGTCACCCCAGTGAATGAGAGGGTTACCTCCATTCAACTTTTAGTTAAGGGACGGATTCTGACTGTTGTCTGTGCTTATGCACTAAACAGCAGCTTAGAGTATCCAGGATCTTGGAGACCTTGGTAGGGGTGCTGGAAGACACCCCCACTGGGGACTCTATTGATCTACTGGGGGACTTTAACACTCATGTGGATAATGACAGTGAAACCTGGGACAATGTGATTGAGAGGAACAGACTGCTTGATCTGACCCCGAGCAGTGTTCTGTTATTGGACTTCTGTGCTAATCAGTTTGTCCATAACGAACACCATGTTCAAACATAAGAGTGTTCATAAGCGCACTTGGCAGCACAACACCCTGGACTGCAGTTCAATTATTGATTTGTAATCGTATCATTGGATCTGCATACGCATGTTTTGGACACTTTCCAGCCAGCATGTCCATGTGGGGCATATATGGGTTTAAAATGGGCTAGATGGGTTCTAGCTGGGCATCGGCTATGACTGGGTCAGTATGGTGGTGTTTACTGGGGCCCATTTGGGCTGCCCACATAAGAATAAATGGGATTCAAATGGGCAGCCCAGAAAACCTATATATACAAATGTGGACAAATTTGTTGGTACCCTTACAGCTCACTGAAACAATGCTTAATTTCTCCTGAAAAGTAATTCAATTAAAAGTAATTGTCTAATGTATACCTGCATGCCTTTAGTATATGATAGAGGAAACCCATAAAATTGTGAAAAGAAATGATCTGTTGTTTATTTTACACAGATATGCTAAAATAGTATGGACAGATTTGTTGCGTCCATGTCAAGTCCTCAGTGATGTGGACGCCTAGATATTTGAAGCTGCTCACTCTCTCCACTGCAGTCCCGTTGATGTAGAGGGGGGAGTAGGAGCACTCCTTACTCCTCCTGAAGTCCACCACTAGCTCCTTGGTCTTGCAGACGTTAAGTTGGAGGCAGTTCTCCTGGCACCACAATGTCAGGTTATCCACTTCCTCCTTGTAGGCTGTCTCATCGTTGTTGGAGATGAGACCCAGCACTACTGTGTCGTCAGGGAACTTTATGATTGAGTTGGAGCTGTGTGGTGCCACACAGTCTCTAGTATAGAGAGTGCAGAGGAGAAGGCTGAGCACGCATCCTTGAGGAGCCCCTGTGTTGAGTGTGATGGTGTTGGAGAGACAGCCACCTACTCTCACCACCTGTGATCTGCCAGTGAGGAAGTTGAAGACCCAGGCACACAGGTGGCTGTTCAGTCCCAGCTCCCTCAGCTTGGTGTACAGTCTGTGGGGGACTATTGTATTAAACGCAGAACTGTAGTCAAACAACAGTCTCACATAGTTCCCTTGCTTCTTCTCTACGTGGCTGAGGGTGGTGTGCAGAACGTGGGAGATGGAGTCCTCTGTAGATCTGTTGGGGCGGTAGGCGAACTGGAGTGGGTCTGTAGAGCTCGGGATGGAGGATATCATTAAGTCTTTAATGAGTCTCTCAAGAACCTTCATGACCAATGCAACGGGCCGGTAGTCATTTAGGCATGAGGGCTTACTGTTCTTAGGTACCGGTACAATTGTGGATCTTTTAAACCAGGTGGGGACCACAGACTGAGCCAGAGACTCCTTGAAGATGGAGGTTAAGATTCCGGTCAGCTGGTTGGCGCAGCTGTGTATTAGGTGCCCGGAGATGCCGTCCAGCCCTGGTGCTTTCCTGGTGTTAAGCCGCTGCACTGCCCTCCGCACGTCGCACTCTGCAAAGCTGATGATGTCACTGCACTCCGTCAGCAGGCTGTGGCTAGTGTTAGCTGAGTAGCCAGCGTTAGCATGATTAGCCTCGAAGCGGGCGTAGAACGCGTTGAGTTCATCAGCAAGAGTCGGCGCCCGAAGCCACGGTGGATTTGGTTTTAAAGTCTGTGATAGTGCGTAGTCCATGCCACAGCTGTTGCATGTCGCATTGGTGAAAGTAACCCTGAACTTGCTTGCTGTAACGTTCTTTTGCTAGTTTGACTGCGCGCCGTACTCCGTATAAAGCCACTTTGTAAGCGCTCATATCGCCGGTGATGAGACCTGCGTTATACACAGCAGTACGGGAGTTCACAGCTTCGCAAACGGTTCCATCCTTCTGGTTCGCGAAAGTCATTATTGTTGCCATAGGGATAATATAGTTGGCAAGTGTGTTAATAAAGCTAACCACTACATCAGCAAACTCGTCAATGTCATCTGCGCATGACCGGAACATGTCCCAGTCTACGTCATCGAGCGTGTCCTGTAGCGTGGCTTCTGATTGGGCAGTCCAGCACTTTACCTCCCTTGTGACCGGGGCTTGCTGAAGAAGCTTTTGTTTATATTCCGGTATGAGGAATACAGCGTTGTAGTCCGATTTACCAAAAGCCAGCTGGGAAACAGTTCTAGCTAACTGCTGACTCCCAGTTAGACCTGTAGTGTGGGATGTAGAGCTGGGTGGGGATTGGTGCTATTGGCTTTGGATGTACTGACCTGTCAGTGCTGTCACTCTAGCTTCACACCCATTGTGGAATTGGAGTGCACATGCCTGTGTTCCTACCTGCATATGCTGTCTCCCTCCATGCATGTCTCCCTCCTACATACGCTGCCATAGCCGTATCTGACAGAGCTTACATATTGCACTTACCTAACTGTTTGCACCGCCTTTAGTCTCCCCTACTTCGGCTAACTGCACATTGCACAGGTTGACTCCTGCCTTGTGCTAATTATATTATATTGTGTGTAAATGATTACTCAATGAATCATCAGATTAAATCAGTATATTACTCGATTACTGATATAGTGACACCCGTACTGTTACTAAACCAGAATTTATGTTTACACCACAACTGAGCACCCTGATTTAGCAAAACAGGGTTTTTTTAAATATACATTTACACGTGCATGCATGTGTGCATGTGTCTGTGTGTGTAAATGTCCTGCTATAAAATGCCGGCCCTCAGTCTAGAAATTTTTCCTTATGGTCCTGCTCAAAAAAATTTCTGCAGCATAAATAAGGGACAGATATCAGTAACTGGTGCAGGTTTGGTGCCTGTAGGATTTTGCCAACCAGAGCTAGACAGGGACGGCATTTTTTGGCAGAGCGGCAGGGGTGGCTTTGCCGAAAGTGATCAGTCTTAACGAATAACAAACAAGAATGATGTAGGTGAAGAACGAGTAAGGTCTACAGGCGTTTCCCAAAAACCTTTGTTATGTTAGGGGATTCAACACTGGAATCAGCAGGTGTTTGCCAAGAGGATACCTGCTGTCACCCAATAACCAGCTTCCAGCAAACACACCATCCTTTGCCATGTGATACAATCCAAAGCTGGATCAGATATAGGCATCATGTGTACTCCCAGGCCACTTGGCCTATAAAACCTTCTTTATGGTTTCATATCACCTGGACATTTAGGCCTAGTGCCAAGAACCATTTGCGACAGGTACAGGTTCAAGAAGCGGCAATTATGAATAGGGCTAAGGGTTCCATCCACTGCACCTACAATGCCAGGTATGCATATATGAAAACCAATTTTAATGTCATGCAAGGCATTCCCTCCTGCTGAACATTGTATGTAATTGTGCATATGATACTGGAGAAATGTGATCAATGCACAGATGCAGGCAGATGCACAACAGCCTTGTTGAGCCCATGTACTTCTACAGGTCTGCAGGAATCTACCGGTGGTGTAGAAACAGAGAGCTTTCATAAGCTGCACGGTGCACTGAGGGCAAAATTCAGATGTGCTCCTCTTCCAATTTATCCTTCACCAGACCATGGAAGCTCATTATTTCACCCCAAGGCAGTCTGTATCTCCCTATGAATTGTTCATTACAGAGATGGTCCAAGGGTTTCATGACCACCCACAAAAGCAACTTGGCTTCCTGAATAGCACTGTCTCAAATGCCCTCTTCTGTTGACTTGCACAATTGTCTGTCATTGCTGATTGTGAGGGGTGATTCACCTTCCCAATTCAAAAGATGTGACTGAACACATGGCAAGTTTGATTGGTTAGCTCATTATGTAGCTATCCAGGATCGTTCAGAATTAATGAATTGGATTTTGAATTGGCCACACCCTGTAAGATGCTGAATTAGAATGACAGAAAATTGAATTCATTTCAATGCAGTCATACAACATATGAATGTCATTTCATCTATAGCAAGACAAATAATTACATAACAGATTTACTTTGAACACTGTAGGAACCTTATATTTGTACTAGTGAGTGAACAATCTGTATGATCGCAAGATAAAATTAAAACTGTTTTAGCCTTTTCTAACAATATGCCTGTGGTTTTTGTCAGGCCTCTAAGTTCTTTTCCATGTGCATATATTTATTGTTTCTATATATTTACCTGTTTATGTGTGTTACCATTGTGTGGAGCCTGCAGTTGTTTTTCCTGTGAGTGTCTGTGGGTTATCACAAGGACAGCACTGTGATAGGGCTACTGATACGATACACAAAACGGTGAATTTTTTTTATTCTATAGGCAACATTTCAAGTGTTTCACTCATTAAGAATAACAGTGACATGCACAGACGTTTCAGGCAGGTGGTCGAACAGGGAGGCATGGCTAACAGGTACTTTATGCTGCTGTAAATATTCGTGACTGTTGTGGGGGTAGGAGTGGGATTCAGTGTATGCTGTTTACGTTCATATTGAAATATTAAGCTGTATTGTTAAAGCTGCACTTACACTATGTATATGAATTTATGTGAAATCAATTCCATTTTAATTCTTCCTTATATTCATGGTCGAATTGCGATTCTGTACCATGTTTTCAGCTGATTTATGGATTGAATTTGAATTTTCAAGGTCGTTCCCAGGGCGGCACAGTCGTTAATGCTGCTGCCTCACAGCAAGAAGGTCCTGGGTATGGTCCTGGATCGCGGTTCGCGCGCTCTCCCCTTGTTCGTGTGGGTTTTTGCCAGTGGGATCCGGTTTCCTTCCACAGTCCAAAAGCGTGCAGGATAGGTTCATTGGTAAGACTGAATTTTGTGTGTGTGTGTGTTAGGGCTGCAACAACTAATCGATTACTAAAATAGTTGCCAATTAATTTAATAATTGATTAGTTGGGTCTACGTTATTATACACATAAGTACAGTGGCTACCTCCTAATTTTGGAGCAGTAAGCTAACCAAAGTCGTGGTGGCAGTAAAGAACCATCAAAGAACCTGGATGCCGACCGCCATAAAAGAAAAAGGTGATGAGAACCAATGATGTGCATTGAGTAGCTTACGTGATGAATTCTGGGAGAATTGGGGGGGAAAAAAAAACGTTTAAAAAATGCCGGAGGTGGACACAGCAGAGTCTTCTTTTAATTCTGCCAGAATTTGACAATAATTAGCTGAAATTAGGTCGGAGAGACAATGATGTATTATGTGACGTTGTGGAGTTTTTGGATTATTTTATGCAATTATTCAGATTACGCAACGCAAATCCTTCATTAAGTGGTGTAGTGGAAGGTAAATGTACATAAATGCCATTTAGGCACCTTTTAAATTTACAAAACAGTGTTTACTTAAACATTAGTGATCTCAAAAAAGGTAAGGATATAAATAGTTACCCACCGTTTTTACTGCTGTGCATATAGTTTACCCACCTTAAATTTCTTGTTACCACTACACCACTACTTCATTTCTTCACGATAGAAATTTATAGTAATATCAAATGTAGTAAGACCAGTTTTTGAAGGTCTCGATCTTTTCTTTGAATCAGCCGTATTTGTACTCGTGCCTGTTATGGACTCGGGATTTTATTTCGATACCATAACTCTGAGAATATTCTTACCAATGACCCGTTTACTGTCAGATTGGATAACTAATAACTTCAAGTGCAACCAATGGTGTTACTGCCGGCCACGTTACCCGCCCCATCCCTTCACACACGCACATGTGTTTAAATGAACGCAGGGGAAGTTGTGGTTGTCAACACAATCAGCTATTATGTGGCTACAAATGTGGCTACATATACCACAACGTGTTTACCCTACCATTCTATTAGGGGGGCGCCCCAAGTTAATTTTATTTAATTTTATTTTCTATATAGCACCAGATCATTTTAGTCATTTAAGACTACCTTTCCTATAGAACAGGTTTATATCTTGTCCTTTTATTAAACAAACTAAATAGCCTTATGTTATTTATCTTATTTACAGTTGATCACTGTAGTATGCTGAAACAACCGGACACGTTTTAAAACGAAATTTGCCGCCTGCCGTTCGCAGGTTTTTCGTTATCAATTGTCTTATTTGCGTCGCTCAGTCACTAAAGTCTATGGCATTTGACGAGAGTGCAAGCCGGCGCATTTTCAGCGTAAAATGCGGAAAAGCCTTTTTCTCCGCAATAAATGTTTACTGTTTGTCCGTAATAAATGCAGATTCATTCGCTCACGTGCTCTCTCCGCCTGTCACATATGTGTATCAACATTAAATAACATTAGACAATTATTTAATAATATTCTTAGTAGCAGCAGCGGTAGTCTGTGCTTTTACATTAAAAAACTGGAGTACTGAATACATTATCTAAAGCACCATGCTGGTTGCACTTTATAAAACAAGATTTTAAGATTCAGCTGCTACAAAATTTAATTTTTTTTGTATACTCTTAATGTAGCATACATTTGTTTTTTATGTGAGTTGCTGGAAACAACCTTTGTACAAAGACAGACTGGGTTATTAAAAATTACTGGAAATCAAATTGGTTTTTGCCCCCCCCCCGATTAATCGAATCGTGTGTGTCTGTGTGTGTGTCTTGGCGTCTGGCCAGGGTTGGTTACCACCTGCGCCCATTGTTCCTAGGATAGGCTCCGGTCCCCCACCCCCGGTTGGGATTCAGCGGTTTCAGAAAATGGATGGATGGAAGGTCAATCTCAAATCAGTTCTGATTGGTGCACAACCCTATTCTGCACTCAGATGGCATACAGGTGTTACAACAACGGGTGCCTTTTGCACTAATTGACATTTTAGTTTTACATCGTGATATTGACCTATTATTAAATCAACATTATTGTTGCCCAAAAAAGTGTCAGTGTGGTTTCATCATCTATTTTGGCCAATCTCTGTCTCGGACAGGACAACAAGCAAAAGTTCAAATAAAGACATAGAATATGAGTGGGTCAGAGCACTAGTAAATCTACTTCAGTTACAAAGTAGTGGTGGGGGGATCGATCCAAGTATCGATAATAATGTTGGTATTGATATTGATCAATGCCAGTTTAATGAGATCGATACTTTAGTTTCAATTTCTCTCCTGAATGCACTGCGGCTGTCTGTGTAAGTTGAGAGGATTTTTTCAAAGGCAGGACAGTTACTAATTACTAGGCAAAGTGCAATAAAATCGAAAAATGTGAACATGATACTGCTCCTGAACAAAAACCTTTAATCTGTTCTGCACAGGGAGGTGGGGGGATATTTCTTTGAGCGTGTTTACACTTTATTGTATTTTTTATTGCACTTTATTGTATTTTCATTAATTGTTATTTATTTTTTCCCCAAATCCAGTTCGCTAATTTTGTGCACTTTAAGAAAAAAAAACATTTTGTTACACTTTGTTGGATTTTTCATTATACTTTAGTTTTATTTAGTTTTGACCTTTTTTCCCCCTCTAATTTAGTTTTAATTAGTTTTTAGAGTCACCTAGGTGTTTCTACAATGCACCTGCTCTTATAAGTCTAGCGGTCTAGTCAAAGAAATTCCAAATAGGACTCTGCCGCCTTCTCCCAACTTTTGTCGTTGCCATTTTTCCAAGTAACGCGGTGAGCACAAGCTGATTGTAAACAAGAAGTGATGGACAGAGAGGTTCCGTACGGTGCCGCCAGCTCACGTAAAACTGCTAGAGCGAAGTAAATCGATTTCATATCAATCCAAAAGGCTTATAAATAAATTGACAAAGACGATAATGAAAGACATTTCATCTATAAGTTCAGTACGTTTTAGTTTTGTTAACACACAATACAGTTTCAATTAATTATCGTTTTTTCTTTTGTTGTTTTTATTTGTTAACGAAAATGTTTTTTCAATTCTAGTTTTCATTATTTTGTTTGATTTCGTTGACGATAACAACCTTGGTGTTACTTTTGTTTTATAATAATTTAATAAACTTTACCCAAATTAGTTAAAACCCAGGACAGAATTAAGAAAAAAAAAATCACAAAAACACTTAAAGGTAATGCAAATTAATTCAGCTTTAACAATTTGATGATAAATCCACCTTAATTATTAAAAAGTATCGATATCGGCAATACTGGCCCTGTATTTACTTGGTATCGGATCGATACCAAATCTTTTGGTATCGCACACCACTATTACGAAGGGTTTCGGGAAAGGCGTGCTAATTAATGATCGATCTTAAGTACTAGATAACTAACTATTTAGCGTTACGAAGCTTCTGGGAAAGTTAACCCAGAATGAATTCAACAAAGCGTAAAAAATATTAAGTAAATGATTCGCTTCTTGCGACTAATAGCAACCGTATTTCCACAAACAATCGTTGTTGAAAAGAACAAAAAAGCATTACTGTCGCATTTGAATGAAACAGTGTTAACTGTCACATTTTGCAACACTACGGGAAGTTGTTAATCTTCATTTAAGTTTCGATTGTAAAATAAACAAGTAATATGTTTTTTAAGTCTGCTTAAGGCAAGAAAAATTAAGTTAGAGCGTATGGAAGTAAATCTGTGTCATCAGAATTTGAATTTTATATGCCACTGAAATTCTAACATGGAATATTTATGCATTGGAAATATGCTTCGGAAATTCGATGGTCTGAATTCACATGCAAAAATACGAGGTTAAAAAATACAAAGACAACATTTCAATGCTGCTCAAATTCGACGGTCCGAATTCACCTGCAAAAAATACGATGTTAAAA
>JAODJU010004543.1:0-10800 GCA_026776725.1 Gnathonemus echidnorhynchus
CTGCTGTGGAGTCCATTCCAGTTATCTGTCCATGGCTAATGGCCGCTCAGCCACCCCAGTGCCGCTGTCGTGATCGCAACACTGTAGCAACAGCAGTGCTTAAACAATATGGCAATTTATTTGTTTCCAATACCAATGTAAATGGCCAAAATGAAGTTTTTCTTTTCCTGCCATGCCATGAACACATGTTATTTTATTTTTTGATGCAATGTGTAATGCGTGCAAAACGTACATATATAGTATATACAATGACAGCACCGGATTTAATGCAGTTTATTATTGCCTAAAGAGGCAGAAACATAAAAATGAAGATGTAGGTCACTGAACCATATTGCAGCCTTTAACTTATTCCTGTCACATGAACTTCAGTATATTTTATAAACATAAAAGGACTCATTCTATAACAGAACAGTTTATGTGAAAAAAACAAATACTTCAAAGATGAAATAGTGCATATTTTAATGTCTTTGATGCTAGTGTTTTTTAGGCCAATGTGTTGGAGCTACACGACAGTAATTTTGAAACATAGATGAAGTGGTTTATAGTGTATTTTGATGGTGATTCTAACAGTTGGGCCAGGGTGCATGCCGGTAATGAAAATGTGAAGAGTTTTGAAAAAGTGATGTGAGAATGGAGAAGTGCTTGTGAGGGATTGTAAAAACCTGCAAATTGCTGAGGAAGATTAATAAGTTCATCGTAAAGTTAACTGCCTAATAAAACAGCCAAAGACTCTCTGCAGTTTGGCTTTGAAAGTGAAACCAAACCCCAGACCTTTAAAATATCTTTGCTTATTGGTCTATGAATCTACAAATCTATTACTTGTGGACCAGCTACTACATACAGCTGATCATAATTTCATGTTTGAGTAACGTACAGCAGGACACTCAGCACTTCCTCCGCACCACATCATACATAAGTGTAATTTTCTGTTCACATTAACCTAGTTTCTGTTTCTGCTGCATGACTTCGGCTGTCGATTTAACATTCAGTACCAGCCAGGTCTGAGATTTTTATTTTCCATTGAAGACAAACACTGAAAATGTACTGAACTTTTTCAGACATTATGTATGGTGAAATACAATGATTAAATAATATTCTTGTGGGTTTTGTTCTCGATTTCTTTGGCACATTTCATAAAACACACAACATTCTCATGACTTTAAGACCATTTCTCAGAATTGGTTATAGCACAACAGTATGGTTTAGTTGCAAAAACCTGTAACTGTAACCCAAGCCAATTAACTCATGTCTCCAAAGCAGAAAATTGTATCGATGAATTAGTCAGTGCCACTAAAACGAAAAGCATCATCAGCAATGTTTTAACAATGAGAGTGAAAATGCTTAGATATATTATCAAAATGTCAGTGTGAGTGCTTCTGAGCTGCGGACTTCTGAATGATAATCATTTCCCACTTCACTGTCACTGGCTGATAATTATTTTTAGCAAACTGACACTTATTTGTGTCAAAGATACCAGCAGTTTCAACTCTGCAAGGCACTGCATTACAGAGCATAGAGTTCACTGGCAAGAAAAAAACACTCACATGCTCAAACAACTTTTTAAGTTCTCAAGACACAGTACAATAGTAAACAAAAAAGTCACGCAGCAGAGTATAGCACAAAAACAGCAAAAGTGCAGTACAATGGCAATACAAGAAATGGCAATACTTTGCTGCATTTCTCCGATGATAATTACAGTTTCTCTTGATTGCTTTGGAGCATTTCTCAATTTGACTATTAAAATTTGCAAAACAAGGGTAAAATCCCCACACAATGTCGTCACTTCTGTGCAACAGAACATCAATTCTCATTGCTTCGATTTCCCTAATGCTGCAGTACACAGGGGCGTTAGAAGCATTTTCAATGTGGGGGGCTGGGGGGAACACACTGGCATAAAATCAATATTTTATGTTAAATGTGGGGGGTCCAAATGAATAATTATGAAATTACACCCAAAACTGTATATGTATATGATCATACTGTAAGCCACTACATGCAAAACTTCACCAAACTTTCAAAATGATTAAAAAATATATTCATAAACTGCAGTGATACGGCATGGTCGTGTTTTTGGTTTCACAGTACATGATATTAAAGCAATTGTGTTGTTCTTGTATTGCCATTTTTCTGATTTTGAGTTATACAGTGCTGTGTGATTTTTTTTTAAATTTTTTTGCTATGGTACTGTGTCTCGAGATCTGAAACATGCATGCAAGTGCTTTCTCTTGCCAGTGTACTTTGCATACTGTACTGTAGAACCTCACAATGTTGAAACTGGGGTTTTGACATGAATATGTATCAGTTTACTAAAGAAGAATGATCAGTCAGCGACAATGAGAAAGTGGGAAACAACTATCATTCTGAATTTTGTAGCTATGGGGCATGTTTATGCTGTTGAAATTATACCCTAGCATTTTTATTCTCATAGTTAAAACAATGCTAAAGGTACTTTTCATTTTGCTGGCACTGATTATTATTTGCTATTGATACATGAGTTAATTGCTTGTTGAGAAATTTAGACGACTTGGTGAGCACAAAAAAACCAAAGCACTAGCCTACTGGCTAATAAAAAATGTCAGACTACATTTTTTACTAATCTAGCCCAGTTGGCTGGTAGCAAAAATTCTTAAGCTCCACCTCTGACTGTAACATAAGAGATTCATAGACGAGAACATCAACACTCACCTTCAACGCTGGCTGGGCCATTGAAGCAGCCGGTTTTGCTGTTCTGAGGGAATACATGGAAATATTTATTTGACTGAAAGATATAGACAGAAAGCCAGACAGATAGATTTAATTTAATGATCTCAGGACTTAAGTATCTTATCGGCTGAGCAGAAAACAAGCTGATACCTCAAAAGGTTACACAATTTCCCCATGATCTCTATTACAAGAGCTTGGAAACACAACCAACTGAAAAGCTTCAACAAGGAACCAATATAGTAAAATAAATTTACCTGGAAATTAAAAGCCCTTCATGAGCTTAATAGAATTTTACCCCCCACACTTAATTTATCCAAAGTGTAAGTTGATGATTGTGACGATTCTCAGTACAGTTATCTTCCTACTAACTACCCAACATGCGCACCCAGTGACCTTTTCCCTATTCTTCTCAGCATCTTTGCAAATCCTTTATTTAATTAGCCCTCTTCATCATATACAGTCCGACTCCTATCCAGAAACTAGCCCCCAAAATCTGCCTGCCGCAGCCCACAGATCTACTCACAGGCTTCTTCCCCGACGTTGGGTCTTTGACATAGTGTGCTGCCTGCGTTGAATCGTCATGATCCAGCTCTTTGACCATAGGCTCCTGCTCCTTTTTGGACCCAATGCAGCCCATCTTGGAAGCTATAAGAGAAACCGACAGGCACGCAGGGCTGAAAATACATAAAACAAACATACCTGCTCTATGCACAACATTATTTTATTGTTACACTGTCATTAAACATTACATCAAATAGCTCTCCTGTTAGGTTCTTGTAATAATTTTTATAACTGTTGCTTGGATGCTAAATTTCACTCTTTGCTGCTCATTCATAGGAATTTCAGCCAAGCTGCACTTATGCCTAACTGACTCTTTCACAGATGTATGCTAGTGATATACTATCTGTCTGGCTTCTACATCACTTTAGACCAAAACTTCTGCTAAATAAATGTAATGTAGTATACTGTAAAGTGTGCTCCATATCACACTGCTATACAAAGAAAATGTCTTGATCTGGCTTGTAAGTCACAGAGTTTCATATTCACCCAGTAAGCTTACCATAGACTTTGCAGATTTCACATATTCACCCAGTATACTTACCCTAGACTGAGCAGATTTTACATATTCATCCAGTAAGCTTACCCTAGACTGAGCAGATTTTACATATTCACCCAGTAAGCTTACCCTAGACTGAGCAGATTTTATATATTCACCCAGTAAGCTTACCCTAGACTGAGCAGATTTTACATATTCATTAACCTTTAAATGAAAATGGTTTTCAATAGGAAAGTTAAAATAATATTCAGATACAGTGCATTTTAAATTTGGGATGTGTGTAGATAAGAAAGATAATTCTTGCATTTAGGTCACAAAAATGTTTTACAGTCAAATGAAGTGCTGCAATATTTATAAGTTAGTATATCATTGATAATCCAGCAGTTCAACTCTCTGCCACGGCTCCACGTGTGTGGAGTTTGCGTGTTCTCCCCGTGTCGTCATGGAGTTTCCTCCCAGTACTCCGGTTTCCCCCACAGTCCAAAAACATGCTGAGACCAATTGGAGTTGCCAAACTGCCCATAGGTGTGTTTGGGTGAGTGAATGGTGTGTGAGTGTGTGAGTGAATGGTGTGTGAGTGTGTGAGTGAACGGTGTGTGAGTGTGTGAGTGACTGGTGTGTGAGTGACTGGTGTGTGAGTGTGTGAGTGACTGGTGTGTGAGTGACTGGTGTGTGAGTGAATGGTGTGTGAGTGTGTGAGTGACTGGTGTGTGCGTGACTGGTGTGTGAGTGACTGGTGTGTGAGTGTGCCCTGCCATGGGTTGGTGCCCCATCCTGGGTTGTTCTCTGCCTTGTATCCATAGCTTCCAGGGCAGGCTCCGGATCCCCTGTGACCCTGAATAGGATAAGTGGTTACAGAAAATGGATGGATGGATGGATGGATGAATGGATGGATGGATGGATGGATGGATGGATGGATAATCCAGCCTATGGCACTGTGTAGCAGTTTCAGGGGAATCCAGGAAATGTAATACAAAATGCTTACAGAGAGCCATGGTATATCATCCTAAATCTGGCACCAGTCACATATGAATAAAATACATGTTGTGATTAAACATTTCAAGCATCTTTTTGTTTATTCTAAGTACAACAAGACTGACAATCCACTTTGCACGACTTATACCCATATTTGATTTTGAAAACCTTTTTTTCTGACTTTTAGAATGTAAGCATATTTAAAATTGCTATTCATACAGCATAAACAGCAACGCAAGAAAGCAGCTTAGAACAGGAGTTCATGATTTTTGAAAATTTGGTGACCCTGATTATTATTATTATTAGTAGTAGTAGTATTATATACCAGCAGGTAAAATTTAAAATCGGCCCAGGTTAGATTTAATAACTCTGAATATTATGCAGATACCAAATGAAGACACCTCACTTTCATTTCCACAGCACTGACTGGGTTTTCACAATGTAGCTTTTGAAAGAAACAACCACAAGGCATAGATTGACAAAAAAAGATCATATAATATCTTTTGTTTTCATGACAAAATTATTTGAACTTGAAGTGTTTTGGGCCAGTTTTTACACGTTTACACTTGCCGGTACCCATTATTAATCCCATTCTATGGAATATCTGCCATATAAACCACCAGTAATCAGCCACAAAATACCAAACAGTAGAAAATGGTCAAAACAATAATGTTAAGAAGCTGACAGAGGCTGTCAGGCTATACATTCATCTAAGCATTAAAAAGGAATTATTTACTGCCGCTGCCATCAAGTCCATGGTGTATCCCAGACTTGTACTTCCCATGATAGGCTCCAGGCCCATTGTGACGAACGGATTATTAAGTGTAAGTAAAAAATGTCAAAAACAATTCACAAAGTAATTGTGTTAACATTCTGACGTGTGTATTCTTTATGTTGTCATTAAAAGATGGCGTTTACATTCTTGATTTTTTTTGTCGTTTAGAAATTTGCCGTCAAACAACACCCTCCTAACCATGGTAACTATGATAAGAACAATCAAAGTTACTATATCTAGGTATAGTCAGTTGTCCACCTGTAATTACTTCTTTGCTCCTGTGGCGGAGCTCTTTCTGATAGCATATGCAGGGTTGCCAAATCATGTATCTGGCCTGACACTTACGCTTTCAGACTCTAATGGTCACGCAAGAAATCTTACGGCAAATCTATATTATTCCATTATAAACCTAAAATTAGCTATGTCAAATGCTTGGGAGTGAGTGTGCAAACCCCTACAGACTATTTACAAGGTAATAAAATTGTTATATACATGTAAATGTGTTTGCATGTGTGTCCAGACTTGTCTCAAACTGAAAATCGCACACCAGCTGACCAAAGTTGGCAACCCAGCACATGCTCAGAAAGGGACAGCCTGGTGAAATCAACAAGCACAGATCCTCAGTATGTCAGTGCTCTCTCTCCTTTAGCCTATACGCTGCACATGTTTTCAACAAATTATCCAAAATGTGTATAAAATATTCAGAGCTAGAGTCAATAGGCAAAAGACTTGAATGCTCTTGAAAATACAAGCCGGTCTGAGTGGCTACATGAATTCATGAACACATTCATCACTTAATCTAACTTCAGTGTAATTATGACCATGGGTCTCGAGATTCCTTTCTACAGATGTCCCTGTTTTATTATAGTGGGGCACATCGCAGGTTTTTGGCTGTAACACAACTTCCAAGTTCAGTTTCCAGCCATGACTCCAAAAAATTTGCATATGGCCAGTTTTTAGCCAAATGAATGCATGATAGAAATGCATACACATGCATAATGTTTGGGTGTGGTTAATTCATTAAAGAACATTCATTAAAGAATACCATTGACTACTAGACATAAGGTGCACTCAAACGAACACCCTCCTAACCATGGTAACTATGATAAGAACAATCAAAGTTACTATATCTAGGTATAGTCAGTCGTCCACCTGTAAGTACACGAATACACACGCATTATTCCACCCAAAGATAACAAAGATTAATTGAATCCAGCGGGAGATTCTTGCACGTATTTTTAAAATAAGTAACCGTGTGTTCACACAGCTAGCAGAACATCTTTAATTTTCGATCCATCCACCCAACCAAGGCACCATGTTTCTCCCCACTACTGAAGCCCCGTCACCAAGTTCAGCGTCGCAGTGAGTCCGGAGCATAACCGAGGAAGTTTTTTTTTTCGTGCAAAATGTGACAGTCACGCAAGTCATTCGATTCATTACATCTGAATTTCTCCGCTGCATTTAATAATCATTAATGCAGATCGTTGACTTGTGTCTGTATATCCGTATCGTCACGATACTGATCTGAGTATAATGCTGAGGAACTTTCCTGTTACGGTTCTAACCCATTTCAGACACATTGTATCATAATGAGGAAAGCGAAAGTAATAAGTTTCTGTTTCTAAATTACCACGTAATTAATCAAGTAATAACATAAAATACGAAACGGGCGTTAACACGCATTAGACTGTTACCGATGCATTTTGAATTACTGACATAATTTAAGGTAAAGAGAAAAGGTTTGATGAAAAACAGGGGTATGGTTTAATTCACATACCGTTTTCTTTGCGGCTTTTTTTGTTTGTTTGTTTCTTTTGGTATATATCTTCACAGACTTGTAGCTGTCGTTCTTTTTTTTCTTTTTTGCAAGCTGACCTATTTATTAGAGTTCGGTTCCTCCATTCCGCGGGCTTCAGAAACACACCGGCCGGCTTGGTTTTGCGAGATATAACTGACTGTGCATGAGGAAGTGGCGTCGGACCTCGTTGTCGTCTGAAGACCTGTACGTAGGATGAATCCATAAAAACCCGATTTATTGTTTTCTGAATAGTTCACGCAGATATTCTGAAACACTGACACATATTTTTAAAATAAGTCGACTCACCATATTAGCATATATGGTGCAGCTAAACAATAGATTTTACTCAAACTGTTTAACTTACGTTTCACATAACCCCATCAAATGAACAGTCTTTGTCACCAAAATAATATATCCTGTTATTAATGCTTAAACCATGACAATAAAATACTAAAGAATAGTGTTATGAGGGGATATATCTAAGGTGTGTTTCTTTACCTCATTTCTCATATATACAAAATTTTCCTTTATAGTTTTTACAGATGTGTGAATTGAAATATAATAGGAACTTGTGAGATAAAAACAATAGTGAATACAGTAAATCACTGCAATGAATTCTCCAGTGAATTGAGTTCATTGGAATTCCAGGGAGAAATATTACATGATCACATACGTGTTTTCGCTCCTAAATGGTCAGACTATTGATGACAATGTGGACGACACAGTTTAGGCTGCACTCTCTGATCAGCCTCCATCATACTTAGGCCATGGCTGATTACATGATATTTGGTTGTGGATTGCATTTCTTTTGAAATTACTCCACTTCCTATTACTCCCTCTTGCTTGAGCTGTTACCCCCTCTACAACTTACAAAATCAGTGTCAGGATCATTTTCCCTGTTTCGACAGCAGGTATCACTGGTCATCCTTTTCTTAGTGTTTCAGTTCTTAGTGAATCTTAACAGCCCTCACCTATTTCTTGTTACTCCCTGCCATAATGTTTGGTTTATTTTCAATGACTTGCTTCTGTTTCTTGTCTAGTGCTAGTCACCTGTGCATGTACTGTATGTGCTTACCTTTTCATTGTTCCTTAGTTAGCCATTGTATGTGTTACCTGCCATGATTCTGGGATGGTTGTAGGTGTTTTTGCTTGTGTTCCCTCTGTTTTTTCTTTCGCACAGTTCCAGGCCTTGTTTATGCTTATCTAACCTAATGGCTTTTCTTTTGACCCATCCAGATACCATTTGTGCATGAGTGTCTGAGTTCAGTTTAAATAAAGTTTCTATTTCTTTGTAAACTACGCTGAGGGTTGTCTTTCTATCATGCCCTAACACTTTGTTCTCTTGCAGGAGCAGGCCCTGTCTGATACTTAGATGTTCTATATTCATATATTGTAATTCTTTTTGTTTCACCCCTTTTTCATAAATGTGTTTCAGAGGTGGCAGTTTCAGCTGAAAGCTAAAGATTATGTGTGAGTGGTTACTGTATATCGTGAGAAAATGAACTTATGAATAAATCACAAAATTCATCTGTTTCAATTTCTTTGATACTCCAGTGCCTGAACACTGCAGTTCATGCAATGCATTTTTTTGCCAATTTATGACTGTTGGCTGGAATATGTTGTCTGTTAATGTTCACATAATAAGCATGTTGACATATACATGTGAAAGTGCTGAAATGTATCAGAAAAATAATGTAAAGTGCTTTGTTGACCAAGGCTTGCTCAACAATCTCCTGGCCTATGCGGAGACAATTGCACTTATATATTCAATTTTTACTATCATTTGCTGTGAACCATGAATTAAACAGAAACAGAATTGGTCATCAGTTGAATGGACTCTCTCAGGGTTTCCATCTGATTAAGGTCAGCTTCACAAAATGAACTGCCAGCTTCCTCTTTATACTTGCCCTTGTTGGTTAGCACTTGTTGGGGGACTGTGGGGGCCAGGCATGGTTAGAGCTAAACTTCACCTCCTGTTGCACCTCAGCAAAAGAAGTGAGCTGATTAGCATCTTAGTCAAAATAAAATTGATTGTAAAAAATGCATCAGGAATAAGTGGAGCATCTGCGTTTCCAGAATATTTTTGTTTGTCTCTCTGAATCTCTCTACAAACAGAGATGTTAGTGATTCTGTTCTGCATTTAACTGCAGAGGTGGCTTTGCTGCAATGTATGCAAATGACACGAAAGAAAAAAGGAAGTCCAGTAACAGAATATCAGTGTGTAATATGGCCGGTTGAAACATTTCTGCCATTTTTGTATCAAACCCAGGCTGAGTGGGAAAGTATTTTCATCTAAAGCCAGATTAAAATAAACAACATTGAGGACAAAGCTTGATTTAAAATCTAAAGTACTGAATTTCAAGGTAAGAATGCATTTGCAATTGCCATTGGTAATTGTGATCATTGTGATTTAAAATTGATAACTGTGATCATTGTGTTAATTTAAAGAGAAAGAGCAGAGTTACTTTGCCTTTACCTTTTGAATGTGTTTCAAGAACAGTAGAAGTAAATATCACATATATTAATTGTTAGAAGTCCATTTTGCAGTAAGTCATTTGCTTCTCCTAAGCAAAACATTTTAAACCAGTTTTTAAATGAAATTTAAGTTATGCATTTAAATTTTGGATTATGCATTCATTCAGTTAACTGAACATGGCAATGTATAACTGTGTACTCATAAAATGCAGCAGCATTGCCTATGGAAGGTCAAAGTTATCAGTGTAAATGCACCTCCAAATTAGCTTGCATGAAGACATGTGCTAATTAGATTACATTGCATTACATTACATTTACTTTATCGATCCAAGAGGGAAATTCTTAATACTAAGATATAATTTGAAATGTATATATTAATGGATGCTTGACTGGAGTGATTTGGCTTAAGTGCCCAACTCAAGGGTACTACAAGAAAGACCACACAGTGTAGACACTGTCTTGCTTTCATTGATACCTGGGGTTCAGGAAACCTGCTGAATGGTCCTCAGCTTGATTTGCTCTGGTGGAGATACCTATAGGCATATAAATGTTAATGTGAAGTGTTGCCTGTTGTGAATGTTGCTTTGAGCAAAGATCCAACATTACAAAAATCTTAATCCTCCCTAGACTCCATTTTTTCTAATAGTGTGGACATGAATGAAGGCATTATGTCGCTATTGCAAAATGACTATCAGTATCCTGTAACATAATCTATGTTGAAACCAAGGAAAGTTTTCCTCTTGTTCTGCAGATACCTGTTTTTCACAAGACATATTTCAACACAGGCAATGTCTTAACCATCACAAAGTCCTCTTTACACAGAACCCAGACACATTGTTCAGTCAGAAGGGTCCTTCTAATGAAATCCTTTTTTACACTAAAGAAAACTATTTAAACATTTTGAATAAATTCATGTCTCTAAGCGAGTGGCTGTTTTACAAAATGGAAATATTCCCATCACTTCACTTTTCTGAAACAAGCAGACAAGAACATTACAGTAATATGTAATGTTTACAG
>JAODJU010004544.1:0-10757 GCA_026776725.1 Gnathonemus echidnorhynchus
AGAAAAAGATTCCAGTGAGCCAACAGATAGCAGCGATTCCGTTAGTTATAGTGAAAGTCGTCCTACAAAATAACCCTCCTCTTCTCCTCTCTCTCGTCTCCTACACACCATGCACGATTCTTTTCAAAGGTAAAGTGCAGGTTAATTTGTTTTATGTATTTTTACTTTATATTTATAATCATTTTATATGAATATTTATGGGTTGTGGAACGAATTATCTGTGTTTCCATTATTTTTAATGGGAAAATTCACTTTGATAAACGAGTGCTTTGGATTATGAGCACGTTTCCAGAACGAATTATGCTCACAATCCGAGGTTTTACTGTACTTTGTTACTGTCCACCCCTGATGATGACTGTGATATAAAAAGGCCTGAGAAAAAAATTACAAATGAAATCCTCTCAAGCACTTGATCTCTGCCCTAATTTACAGACACCAACCATTTAGATAGGTTAACTGATAATGTGTAAGTGAAAATACTGAACGAAGTTCTGCAAAAGGAGTGGAAATGTCTCCTTTTCATCAGCCTCAGCAAAACAAAACTCATGTAATAATGAGGAATGTAAGGTCCTGTTTACACTTGGCTTCAAAATTTATCTTGGATGATGGGATCGCAAGTGGACAGAGCTAAATACAAGTGTAAACAAGCACCAAGACACACTGTGATCAGATTACTCAAACCTCTAGCTAAGGTGGTCTGGGAAACATGTGACCACATATGTTTTGTAATGAAAATGCTAATGTGGCTTAATGCATCCCAGCAAAGACATCAGAATACTACGCGTGGGGCAGTAACAAAATCTGAACACAAGTGGCCAACTGGACACCTTGGAGACACGTAATGGACGTGTGTCCAGTGATGCGTCTCGGTTTTCCATTTGTGATCCAATCGCCCAAGACACATTATAGAACCACGTGTACACAGTGCTTAAGATGCGAATATTGAAAGATGAACATCACCTGAATATCAATGTAATCAAATATATCAAATTCAGCCATGTAAGTAGCAAGCATAAATAAGTTTTATGTTACTCCCAGAGAAAGCTCTTATTAAGCTCTTATTAAAAACAAAAAAGGCATTAAAATGACAATAAAATTAATATTTTGTTATTAAAAAGTAATCTTTTCATGGAAGCTCTATTAAAAAGAAAAAAAACTTGAGGTAACTTTATGTTAAAATCCATTGAATTACTGCATCTCAGTTGTTCAGACTAGATGTGTGAGATTGGATCGTCACCCTTCTTGGGGTGGTTGGCTCTGTGATGCGATTGGCCATCATCTCTTGAAGCTGTAGTGCCCCTCCACCAATGAAACAGAAAGCTGGACAAACAGGACCGGTGCAATCAACTGGCCCCTCCCACAAGGGGCGGAGTGTGTGAGCATCATAGTAGACGACGCGGCCTTTTTCAAAGTCAAGGCAAAGCCCCAGCCGAGAGGGTAGGGGCAGGGCCAAGCTGCTGGGGCTGTTTGAGTCGCCGATGCAGGCCTGGGGCAGGAAGAGCTTCCCCATTCCTACTGTGAGGAAGCAGAAGGGGGGCGAGCCATCTGGACTGTCCTCAGCTCCACTGTCATGGCCACTGTCTGGGTCATAGCTGGTTGGAAGGAGGTGATGCAAAGAAAGCTAAATGATAAACAAGCTAGACGAATACAGTACTGTCTATCACAGTGACACAGCCTGTATGAGTGTGACACAGTGACACTGCCTGCCTGACTGTGATACAGTGACAATGTCTGTGTTAATGTGACAGAGTGAGACTGCCTGTATGAGCGTGACAAAGTGACACTGCCTGCCTGACTGTGATACAGTGACAATGTCTGTGTTAATGTGACAGAGTGAGACTGCCTGTATGAGTGTGACACAGTGACACTGCCTGCCTGACTATATCACAAAGTACATTTACATGCAAAGCTAAGTCAAGCTACAGTTATAGCTCGACTACACCATTTAATCAGACTACTGTCCTTGTCCCAGTATACATGCATGAAGGGGAATTGATTTATTGATGGAAGTATGTCTGACTCCGCTACAATACGTGGCAATATGGCTCCTTTCAGCTTGTTAGTATTGGGCTTTTTCCAGTTGACCTATTATGTGACAGACGTTAAAAAAATAAATAAAATTAATAATAATGAATGCATGGACAAATGAAGTGATGCAAGCTTTAATTGCGATCTGGTCAAAAGAATAGATACAACAAGATCAGTATGGCATAACAAGAAATGAAGTATTTTGTATAATATACTATGACAGCACGGTATTGGAAATTTTTCAAATATTGCAAGATTATTTTGTTGTAATAAATATTGTATTTATGAAACAAAAAAGGAGTTCAAAATAAATTTCTCATGTCTAGGAGTGATTTTGACTGATTTTTCAGCATATACTAAATAATCTTGAAATGGAATAATCATAAAAAAAAATAAAGTTTTTCTTTCCTATGACAGAGTAAAAATGTTTTAGCGAGACTTAAACTCCCTGCGCTATAATATCCATACCAAATTGAAGGTAAGAAAAAGTCTGATCTTTATCTAGCTAATAATAATATAGTGGTACCTCAGTTCTCGAACTCATTAGAACTCGAATTTCTTAAAGGTCGAACCAACCAGTGCGAAAAAAAAATACCTAGAGCTCGATCTGAATCTCAGAAGTCAAACCATGAACGCCGACCTAAGATAACTTGTACGCTCAGGGAAATGAGTCACGCGACACGTCACTCAGCGGAAACAAAGGGTAACGCTTCAGTCTCAGCCTAGCATTCGCTGTGATAGCATTGTGCATGTTTACACTAACTGAATACATATATTTAGACAGTAAAAATACATTTAGACAATGATAGACAGTAACAGTAATTATTATTATATAATAAACTACATTTTAAAATAAAGATTTCTTATTTTAATATTAATAAACTATTAATACATTTAATTATAATAATATTGTCGTGCCGAGTGGGGATGGAACGGAGATAAAGGCACAAACGTCAGGGTATCGGGGAATACAGGGTTTAATTACAGGTAAGGCAGGCAAAACGCAGACTGGGGAAACAAACTGAAACGCGGACTAAATACAGAGGGCTAATGACAACAACTAGAAACAGCTGATCACACGGGGAATCCACACAGGGTTAACAAGGGGGCGTGGCACATGGAAGGAGTGGACGATCGGGGCAGGACACATTGTTTGGATACATTTATTTTCTTACTTTACAAATTACTGTTTTGATAAATGTGCTTAGATGTGTTTAGTAAGTATATGCTCTTCTTGTTTTATCCAGTTCATTTTTTGTTTAAATGCTAAAAAAACATATTTAGCTGTAATTTTTCGGGGCCGGGAACCAATTAATTGGTTTTCCATTACTTCTTATGGGAAAAATTCGATCAGAACTCGAACTTTTTAGGATTCGATCCAGAGTTCTGAACGGATTAAGTTCGAGAACTGAGGTACCACTGTAATCGATACTTTATTATCCCTGTGGGGAAATTGTCTTTACGCCTCCCTCTACTTGCTTTTTATAGAGTAAGCTGTCTGTGAAGGGCTGCCACCCACAGCAGTTTCTCAGGGAACCAGGAGTTAAGGGCCTTGCTCAAGGACCCACAGATGTGCTGCGGTTGGGTCTGAACCGATGACCTTGTGATTACAGGCACACAGGCTTAGCCCACTGAGCCACACACTGCCCCCAACCGACTAATGATATAAGAGTTGGATGTGCATAGCAATGCATGTGATGCTGGTATTAATATTGCAGGTCATCCAGTCCTACTCTTCCATCCATCCATTATCTATATGGCTTTATCCATCTAGGTCACGGGGAAGCTGGAGCCAATCCCAGCATCATTGGGCGAGAGGCGGGGTAAACCTGGGCAGGCCGCCAGTCCACCACAGCAGTCCTACTCTTTCTCGAATTTAATACAAAATACCTTCCTCGCGTAGTGATGTCACTCGACACCGGTACCAGTTTTCACGCCACTGGAAAACCAACACCTTGAAGTATCGGACTTTTGATACCTTCTTGAAGTACCAATGGGAATGGGCAGCAGGAGAGTAGTGGAGTATGCGCAGAGTACCTAGGCCAGCTTGAGTCATTTGACAAAGTATACAGGAGTAAATCAACTCCCAATCGCATTATCTGGGTCTGACTTTGAGACATTTGATTTAGTCCGGTTTTAGTCGGACTAACACAATAATTTGGTTTTCTTAGGGTGCATGGTAACGCACTGAGAGTGATATAGCCTGCACAAGTGTGACACAATGACAATTTCTGTCTGACTGTGACACAGTGACATTGTCTGAATGTGATATAGTGAGACTGCTTACACGAGTGTGACTCAGTGACACTGCTTGTCAGACTGTGACACAGTAACACTATCAGCCTAACTATGACACAGTGACACTTCCTATACATGAAAGAAATACTGGGTATGTATCATATCCGAACCCCCCCCCCCCCCCAAGATCTTCCCAGCCAGTCTCACCGAGGACTTGCCATGTCCTGAGGCAGCTGGAACCACTCCTGCAATTTGGCCTCAAGACCCACCCCCACCTGGAGGGCAGAAACCCCACGAAGGGGACATTGAGAAGGAAAACAGGGTCAATGGACAGAGACTATAAAGGACCCCTAAACAGCATGAACAAATAGCACAGAGAGCATAAAGGAGACCTAAACCAGAATATGAACATGTGAAGCACTCCAGTGTATGATTACTGCTATTAGCTCACTTCAGACTCTTCTCATGCTTAATACCGGTACAGTCATACAGTGTGTAATACTGCCCCCTACCTGCTGCTTCCCCCCAAAAATCTGCCCCCACTTGCCTTGACTAGGTAGGAACCAGGGTCCACAGAGCATGCCCAGTAGTGTCTGCCCTCCGTGACAGCCACGCTGCCCACCAGCAGGTCAGAGGTCAGAGGGCAGGAAGTGAGGGCCTCACCGGCGGCCTGCAGCAGCGAGAGGCCCGGGACACTGCGAACGCACCGCTGCTCCCGGCTCAGCTGCAGGTGGTCGGCATGCAGGGCCCAGCGCGCGTCCAGCTGGAAGCCCAACACTGACGAGGGGGTGAAGCAAGAGGGTTAGCAGAAGAGCTACCAATTCAGGTCATTGTCCATCCATCTACCTGACGACCATACATCCAGGAATCCAATCAATATCAATCAATCAGTAAGTCAGTCAGTCAGGGTCACGGTAGGCTGGAGGCCTATCTTAGGCGTGACATTGCTTCTTGCAGGCATGCACCCGGGATGGGGTGCCAGTCTACAGGACACAATCAAACAATGAGAGACACCAGTGCCCATATTGATAAAGCATCTTTGAGTAAGAAAGCACTCCCAAATCAAGCAGGATGTAGGACAGCTCCAGAGCAGTCCTAACCTGCTACAAGCTGCCAAACCATGGCATTCAGGTATGTTCGGCAGGCGCATTTTGGAAAAGGAGGAACGTGTAGGAAACACTGGATGACAGAACTTATAAAGAGATATCGGGGTTTATAGGGATGGAATAATATTTGGTACCAGGCTTGCACATAATGCAATTGTATGGAGCCCCTAAGGGGACAAGGAAGGAGAAAAAAAATTAAGGAAAAAAATAACAAGCATCTTGAAGTCCTTTACATCGCTGTTAATAACTGCACTGTATCAGTCCAAAGTACAAAGGATAGAATAAATGGACTAATAAGTATAAAACTAAATGACACAGACATGTCTGGTAATGTGTGCTTTATGCATTAAACTATAAGGGACAATGGGCATCATTTGATAATGAGATTATGTACTTACATACATATTTATTAATAACCGCACGGCGTCACAGTGTCCATTCATCACACATTCGAACGTTAAAGTATTAATTAAAGTTCCCATACAGAAATCTGGAAAACCAGCTGTCGCTCACTTACAGTCACTGGTATTGAATGGCAGTGGTGGGCAGGGTTCCGCTAATACACTAAGCGCTAGTTAGCAAAGCTAACTTTTTTGTTAGCAGATTAGCATTTTCACTAAGTCTAAAAACCATAAGTGGACCAATTAGCTTCCACTAAACTTAATTTTGCTAACTGTAAATCCGCGACCATTTTGTTGCAAGTAAAATTAATAAAGTTTAACAGTCAAAAACATTTGTAAACCATAAAATCATATTTGTTCCTGTCTCTTGTGAGCTTGTCTGTAACAGTCTCTCTGGGATAAATTGTTGAATTTAAGGTAGTCTGTGCTAAATGTAAGTGAATGAAGATCGATTGAAACTAGGGTACCCTGAACTAAGTGAAGAACAGGGGCCTGTAACACAGCTGGATTTCATGCTTAGCCGCATAAACTTGCCATATTTAAGGTACCCTGGTTTAAAAGGACTTTATCTTTGTTCACCTGAATTTAGCTCAGACTACCTTAAATCCGACAAGTTATCTGGCTAAGCAAGTAATCCAGCTGTGTAGGAAGCTTTTTTTCTTCTCACGTCCTACTCTGAGGTAGGTCAAAGTCTAATCCTAGTGCGATTGTTAGGAGTGATTCTGAGATTGTATAGTAGTGCTGTGGTTCATACACAATGCTCTTACTCTTGTGTAGTGTTGTGTTTCTTACACAATGCTCTTACTCTTGTGTAGTGTTGTGTTTCTTACACAATGCTCTTACTCTATTATAGAGCTCTTCCCAAACAAAGCTGTCCCAAAACACTTAACAAAGATCCTGGAGAGGAAACAGCATCACACACAGTGTCACAAATGGTGAAATAATCACAGCATGCAGGAAGCAGGAGCTCATAAGTAGCACTCAGGGTGCATTTCCACATGAGGACGGTCAGACCGGCACTCACCAGGTGCCGGCGGGGTGTGCAGGTACACCTCCTCGCTGTAATCTCCGAAGCCAGCCCGGTTGCAGCCCCTCACCCTCAGCGCATACACGCAGCCAGCTTCTGGCTTGTCGATCACTGCGCTTGTGCCGGTCACCTCCTGCAGGCGCTGCCAGGCCCGCCGACCCCTCCCACCGGCCCCCCGCAGCCCCGGCTCCCGTCTCTGGAACTCCACGGAATAGTGCCAAGCGGGGGCAGAGCCCGGGGGCAGGCGCCAGCAAAGGAAGAGTTGGTCATAGGCCAGAGTGCGCTGGGTATCAATCACAGGCGCCAGAGGGGCTGAAACAACAGGAGGTGATTATTTATTCCATTTATCAGCATCCTGGTGATTCTGTGCAAATCTGTGTCAAAGCCAAACGTTCTCGTGTCAGAATGGGCAGGTCTGTAAGGAGCTTGGCTAAGAAAAGGACAGGTATCCCCCTCAGAGCAAATTTAAGTACATTTGCTCTGCAGTTTCTCTAGGTTTCTTGTTTGCATGAGTTGAAGCATTAGGGAAGGTATTGACTATGTCCTACTGATTTTTAGCAGGGTATCATTTTAAAGGATCAAAACAGTGAGGAAAAACAATTTGCTTGCTAAAAGACCGCAATCCATAGTTTTGTCTTCTCTTATTAACACCAGTGCAGCTGAGGCTTTACTCAGATGGAGATGTTTAAAATGTTTATGTCTGGATGACTCTTGATCAGTTTTCCCATGAAGAGATTTTACACTTTCAGGACGTTTCAAACCTTTATATTCTGGTTTAAAAACCTGCTCATATGTTGCCGAAGCCACGGGGTTGCACAATATAGTATTAGTTGCAAACTCCTTTCACTTCACATTGTTCACCATATGCACAGGTATGTATGAGTAAGTACAAATAAACCTGTGTGCTGAGCTATGACCTCTGGTCAAAATGGATAATGGCTGTGTGTACAGCAATAATAGAACAGAATAGCGATATTTCATTGATTTCCACCATTTGCAGAGGAGCTGCGGGGGTCGGGTGCGACGTAGATAAGGTGGCAGTTGAAGGCATTGGCCTCAGTGGACTGATTGTCAGCTACCAGATCTGGCTTCAGGGACAGGTACAGTAGGAAAGGGGCCTGAGCTGGTGTAAGAGGTAGAGAAATATCAACTAGATATACTCGGGCTTACCTCAATGCATGGCTGAGGCTCTGGAACCAGACTTTGGAGTTGGCCATGATGGGTGCTGGGCATGGGTGGGTCTACTTATGCCCCCCCCCGGTTCAGTGCCAGTACATTGCCTTCTTTTGACTTTGTGTCAGGGGACAGGTTCTTACTGCTGTCTGTGCTTTTGTACCGAACATCACTGACTGATCTGAAACCGAGCGGAGCTCTATTATTGGACTTGTGTGCTTGTGGGTGGTGTAGCAGATACTGATCTAGCAGCAGAGAGGCTTCAACGGGATCTGGATTTAATTAGCGACTGGGCTGATACTTGGCAGATGAAATTTAAAGAGAGAGAGAAAAGTTCTCATGCATCTCGAGGAAAGCCGGAGACATTAAGTCTGAATGGCCGATGTTACAGGACTTCATTGCAGAAGAGGCTGTGTGTTTAGTGGATTTGGAAAAGGCATCTGACCATGTCCCTTGGGGGTCCTCTGGGGGGTGCTTCGTGAATATGGGCCATCAGGTCCCTGTATAACTGGAGTGAGAATTTGGTTTGCATTGCCGGCAGTAAGTCAGACTCGTTCCCAGTGTTAGACTCCACCAGGACTGCCCTTTGTCATTGATTCTGTTCATAGCTTGTATGGACACAGTGATTATATCTCCCAGCTGGCCTGGGAATGCCTTGCTGTTCCCCTGGAGGAGCAAGAGGAGGTGGCAGAGGAGCGGGCGCTATGGGCATCCCTACTTAGACTGCTGCCCCTGTGGCCAGACCCCAGTTAAGCAGCAGACAATGGAAGGATGGATGGGTGGAAACAATTTGGATTCCAGAGAGATTATAATGAGCAAAGTGATTTGTCGATACTGCTTCTCTGTCGTGTTCATCCCATTGCTGTACAGGTCTCAGGGTACCATCATATTTCAGGTCCAACTATGAAATCTGATATGATATGATATATGATATCCCACCACCTCATGTCCTTCCTCAGTCTCACTTGTTTTCTCTCTCTCTCTCTCTCACACTCGCTTGTTCTCTCATGCTCATACCCCCAGTGAAATCCAGGCTAGTGAGAAGCTGCAGCTCATGGGTGATGTCCAGTTGGAAGTGTCGCAGAAAAGGATCGGCAGACACAGAGAAGCTTTGCAGAGACTCGATCGCCTTCATCAGCCTGTCAGAGTAAAGGGGGGGGAGGGGGGTTGGGCCATCACAACTAGGAAATTAACCAATGAATAAAGAACAACAGTCCCAGTCCCCCAAAAACAGACGGAAATCTGTATCATTTATAACATTTTACTCCTTGGTGCCTGTCACAGGTGCCTGTCTGTATAGTGTGTAACACTGTAACACTGCATGCATCCCTGCAGCTGTGCGACGGAGCCAGAATCAGTGTTTTCCACTTGTCTACCTCAGGCAATCCTGCATGTGACAGTTTATAACATCGGGGACATTGTCACTGTGTTTTGTCACTTGACAGCCAGTCGACAGATTATAGAGCAGCCCTTTCTCTTTAATTTTCCTTCGCTTTAACACATGCAGTGAGACACGGGCTGGGGGTGGAGAGAGAGGGAGTATGGCCCACCTGCAGTGGGCGGGCAGGGCAGCCTGCAGGAAGCAGGGGGGGTCGGCCTCCTTCAGCAGCTCCTGGGAGAAGGCCAGCAGGCCCGCGTTCTCTAGCAGGCTCCACCTGATGGCCAGCTGTGCCGCCAGGCCCCTCCCCCGCTTCAGCCGTGCGCCATCCAGCTCCTGCTGCAGCTCCAGACGCCGCCCAGCCAGGGCCCCTGCCAGCTCCTGCATGCTCTGCACCAGCTGCTCCTGCGCAGAGGCACTGTTCAGCTACCGGAGGAAGAAAAGCACGTTTCATGATGTGGGCCAGTGTCTGGCAGGGAGCTGCGAGGGAGCAAAGACATGGACCATCTGGGGTCCCTGAGGACCATCTTCTGAGGACCATGTTTAGGGTCCCTGAGAACATTGATGTAGACGATTCAGCTTACACCCACTGTGGTGGGATATTTATGATTTAAGCCCTTTTCTCAATCTTTGCATCAAGTAAAGGTCTGTCACTGTGCTCATCTGATCCCTGGGAAAGTCACTCGATCCTGCAGCAAAAGCTAAGCTAAGATGGATAATAACCCTGAGACTGCAGAGCCCCCAGGTACATTCACATCATTTTATTTTTTTTTATTTTTTTGTTTACATAGTAATTTTATGTAAAGTTAAGGTAATCTAACATGTTCTTTAATGTTGTTCTGGTAGTTGGTGATTAATAAAACCCAAACATTTTCCCCATTTTTTTTTTTGTTATTCACCACCAAAAAACCCTCATCCCTCCCCCCTAAAAAAAGAAAACAAAAAACAAAGAAAAGAGATATGAACCAAACCATCGCTTTGGGAAAACTTTACACCCATAATACAGATATTACAATCATCTCAGGCTACAACATACAATGAATCAAGATTAGTGATCATGCACCAGTGCCTTCAATTCCCAATGACCAGGCAGTCCAGCTTGGAAACATTATTTCGGTAACACTTTACTTGACAGAGCACAAATAATATACAGTGGTACCTTAGTTCTCAAACTACTGTAATTAGAACTCAAATTTCTTAAAAGTCGAACCAACCAGTTAAAAAAACAATTACCTAGAGCTCAATCTGAATCTCAGAAGTCAAACCGTGAACGCCGACCTAAGATAACTAAGATAAATCTACAGCCTCGCATTCACTGTGATAGCATCATGCATGTTTACACTAGCTGAATATATATATTTAGACAGTAAAAATACATTTAGACAATGATAGACAGTAACAGTAAT
>JAODJU010004545.1:0-10757 GCA_026776725.1 Gnathonemus echidnorhynchus
GCTGGTAGAGGTAGCTGGGGAGAGGGAGGTCTGGGTATCTCTCCTGAAGCTGCTACCCCCACGACCCGAACCCCGGAAAAGCGGAAGATGATGGATGGATGGAATGCTTTATGAAACTCACCTGTAATGCACTATAAATACCTTTATAATGCATTATAATGGTTTCTTTCAGTCTGAACTGAAAGAGAAGGCAAAACAAGCCTGGATAAGCCTCAATTCTGAAAGCACCAAGGAACTTCCATGCCAAGACTACTTTGAGCTATTGTTAAAAATAAGTAATATGCAAAAAAATATTACCTATACAGTGGTACCTCAGTACTCGAACTCATTAGAACTTAAATTTCTTAAAAGTCGAACCAACCAGTTTGAAATAAAATGACGTAGAACTCAATCTGAATCTCAGAAGTTGAACCGTGAACACCGACCTAAGATAACTTAGGGTAACGCTTCAGTCTCAGCCTGGCATTCACTGTGATAGCATCGTTTGTTGGTGATAGTGCGTTTTTTATTGAAAATATTAGGTAATACACTCTATATCATTTTGGTAGCCATTCCACATTGTTTGGATACCTTTATTTTCTTACGTTACAAATTTGTCACGCCCGGCTCATATGATCGTCCTGTGTGCTACGTCACCCTTGTTAACCTCGTGTGATATCCCGATGTCATCAGCTGTTTCTCGTTATTTCCAGTTAGTCATGTGTATTTAAGTCTGCGTTCAAGTATGTTTCCCTAGTCCTGTCATTGAAGTCTACTCCGTGTTGTGCCTTGTTTGCCAGCAATAAACCCTGTGTTCTTGGATTTCCGTCTGCCTGACCCTGATTCCGCACGTACAGGTATAATTTTTTGGGGCCGGGAACCAATTAATTGGTTTTCCATTATTTCTTATGGGGAAAATTTGATCAGAACACAAACATTTTTTTTGAATGGATTTAGTTCGAGTTCTGAGGTACCATTGTATTTTTATATGAAATTTAAAAAAAAATAAAGAAAATATATTTCTTTATAAAAGATCTTTCACTTTTTATAAGCTCTTTTAGAACTATGATTTTAAAATTTCATGAAATGAATCTTTTAGATAACATTTCTGGTTGTTTCTAATGTGCTATATTTTTGTAAACAATCAAATGAATAAAGTAATGATTTTTATTATAAAACCAATAAACTTGCAGCATTTTTAGTGAACTAAGTGTTCCTGTGAGCACTATATTTCTATTGTATCCTGTATTGAAATAGGTACATTGGTAATTTCTTGTTATATTTTTAATTTTTACTTAATGTGAGAACTGCAGAATGAATTTCATTGGAATAAAATGCAGTAACTGTTAATAATTGTACATGACTCTGAGGCTGGACTGCACTGAGCCAGGTCCCTTTGTCAGGTCTTCCTCTCCTGAGGATTAGCTCAGCTCTGTCTCACTCCTCTTTCTGGTTTCCCTTGATTGACACACTGAATTGCACTGTGCTGTTGCTATGAGCTTCCTCAAGAGCAGGGGTGGCCAACGTTATCCGCAAAGGGCTGGTGTGTATGTGGGTTTTCGCTGCAACTCCCTAATTAGATTACTAATTAGAGGACTGATTGGCTGAAGAGTCCTCACACCTGGGTTTGAACAGCTGACCTACAGTTTATCCCAAAAACCTGCATACACACCAGCCCTTTGCGGATAAGATTGGCCACCCCTGATCAAGAGCTTCGGTCTTGATTGCCTCTTCTCCCTGTGTGCCTGCTGCTCCTTCTTTTGGTTTAGTGAGTGTGTTTTTCCCTGCTACCCTTCCTGATGAGTTTGAATCCCACTTCTTTGATGTCTGCTTTACTGCTTAGTTCTAGGACAGATATTCTAGCTTCCTGACCTTAGTTTTTGTTACTGACTGATTTGTGCCTATCATTCCTGTTATCCCTTTTTGGGTCCCCTGACCTTGAGGATTCTCTCTATAACTTTAATGTCAAAATACACTTAAAATCATTTTCCTTTGGTTACTAAAGTGTCTGTTTCAGTATGAGGTGAAAATATCTCTGAAATGTTTGTGGGAAAGATCCCATATTTTAAAATTGTTTAAGTATGTTGTCAAGCAGGACAACACCCATTTGAGAAAGGTGAAGATTTGTGTTTCAAATGACTTGAAGGGTTGCATGGGTTGGTTATGTTCATGTTACATGCTTTTTGTGTCAGTTAAGGTGTGCTAAGCAACATGTATTTTTGAAAAATGCTTAATGAAATTTTTTTTTTTTTTTAGGCTATTCATCCCTTCACTGGTTGATTCTAGTGCTGTGTTTTGCTGTTACAGCTATTCTTGTGCTAATCACAGCTTTCTCTCTAAGGCATTTAAAACTATCAGGTAAGTGACTTTAATTCATATTTGGCCTTAATTCCAAATCCAGCCATTAAAGCACAGGTCAAAGATCAGGTGAATTGCTATGGAATGTCTCTTCTATCATTTAAAATCGCCTCAGTTTTTAATAACCACTTGTGCTGGAGGGGCTCAGCAGTTACAGGGTGGAAGTCAGGGATTTACACAGTAGAATATAGACAGGATTCATGTGTATTACAGGGCTAAATTGTGTCAAGTTTTAATTTTAGCTTTGATTTGCTGTCATTAACATTGAACAAAAATGGTCCTTGTTGTTATAGGCCTATAAAATAAGGCAGGGTGTGAATGAATGATGATTTAGGGATGGCTGTATAACAGAGGTGGCCAATCTTATCCAGAGATGGCCGTTGTATATGTGGGTTTTCTCTGCAACTCCCTAATTAGATTACCAAGTAGAGGACCGATTGGCTGAAGAGTCCTCACACCCGGGTTTGAACAGCTGACCTACAGGTTATCCCAAAAACCTGCATATGCACCGGCCTTTTGCAGATAAGATTGGCCACCACTGTTCATTAAAGCATAGTGTGTGGCTTAGTGGATTAGGACATGGAACTCCAGTTGCTCCAGGGGCTGGCTGACCCTGCATTCTCAGAAGTATGTGGTTTTGGATAAAAAACATCTGCTTGATGAATAAATGCACAAAGTAAAAGATTTCTGGGGGTGCTGTGCGGCCCTATGGTTTAGGAAACTGTGTCCACGATCTGAAAGTTGGGGGTTCAAATCTCATGGTTGGCGGAGTGATTTCATCACCGGGCCTTTGAGCAAGGCCCTTAAGCCCAATTACTTCAGGCTGACCCTGTTGTCTCATTTGTATGTTGCTTTGGGTAAAAAAGTGCTTGCTAAATGCAAAAGTTTGAATGAACTCTCATCTGATGTTAAATAGTATGTGGTTAAATTTCTGTATACTTTCTGTTTATAGGTGAAAGCAAACAACCTGTGTTGTATCATTGTTTATACATCATAGTTCCATCCATCATGGTTTTCATAGCGTTCAGCCTGTGGGGTGTAACTGAAGGTGAGTTTATAAAATGTGGACATACTAACTGATTTATGGACAATAGCTCATGTTGCAAATGTAGCCATAGAATAAGACTTTGGATTATCTGCTGCTGCCCTCACCTTTATGCAGCCTTTAGTTACACACGGGATCCCATTAGATGAGGTATAATGTAAATTTTGGGCAGTACTAAGGTGCAACCTTATACCTCCCAAGCCAACTATGGTCGCTAAGTACAGTACTTTTGGTATGCTACTTTCGGTACTTTCGCTTTTCCATCAACTTCCGGTCAAGTGCAAGTACCAAAAACCAGCTGGGGTACTTCTTTGGTATTTTGGTACTTTGGGGTGGGACTTGAAATGCTTTCTTTGTCAATTGGATATGCAAATAGTCTGTCGCTGACACACAATACAAACACCACCTTTAATTCAGTTTCAAAATAAGAAGATAATGAGAAACAAAGTTAAAAAAATGCGATTTGGTCATAAGAACATATACGACAAAAAAATCCAGATGGCATGACAAGAAATTAAAACGGATGAGGAAAAAGTATTTTGTTATAAATATAGCAATGTGATTTTGTTCTATTAAATATTGGGGTATTTATAAAACAAAAAAGGAGTTCATAAATATCTCTCAAACCCATCTTCGAGTGACTTAAACGGCAAGGATGAAAGGGATGACGATTGTCTCGGAGAACACATGCAGCGGTCATGCAAAAGCAGTGGAGGTAACACTTTAAACTAATTTTCAAACATGAGAATATATAAAAGTAATAATAATTAAAATTATAATTATAATAATTAATTACAATTAAAGCTTGCTAAGTTTTGACTGAATAAAAAAGTTAAAATATTTTAGCAAAACTTTTAAGTCCCTTCGCTAATGTCCATACAGAATTGAAAGTAAAAAAAAGCCTGATCTTAATCTAGCTGACTAGTGATGTAAGAATTGTATGTGCATAACATGCAGTGCTGGTATTAATATCGCACATTATCCAGCCCTATAATACACTACAGCCGTTTTTCGAATTCAGTAAAAAATTCCTTGCCTGAAGTTGTGATGATATTCGGCACTGGTACCAGTTACGCCAGTGGAAAACCAACACCCTGAAGTACCAAAAGTACGGTACCTGGTGTAGGGGGAAAATGAAATGAAAATACCGGAATAGCGTCTCTTTTGAAAATGCCATTAATTAAAGTACCATAAAAAAATAATATATATATCACCTAAGCCTAATGTAATGAGCCTTCAAGGAAATATTACATGGAAGTACTTACTGATGACATTTGCTCTCATTTCTTGAAGGATGTAATAAATAGAGGTTTATACCTCCTGAAAAAATACAGGTAACTTTTCCAACACTGTTCAGCATAGTAGTTTATTTCAACAACTGTCATGAGCAAACAGTCATAAATAGTCTAGATAATCATGATCAACAGGTACCTTTAGACTGGGGTAACCTGGTAATGGGCAGATCAGAAGCTACCAAACAGGTTTCAGTTTTGCTGTCTAATATCAGTATCTTAACAGTTCACATTGTCATCATTATCGCTCAAATAAAGTGATGTTTGTTTGTTTCATTCTTAAACTGACTTTTTTACCGCATTACGTTTATTCCTTTTTTTTTTGGCTGAAGGCTGTGTCCCACTCATGAATATTGATTAGATACTGTAATGTAGAAGAACCCATAGAAATGCACAGAAAAGTTCATGACTGTTTATTTATTTAGCTATCTTTATCTATTTATTTACTTTGCTGCATGATGTTATTTTATTCAGTAGGATACTGCCGCAACCATTATTTGGGCTTAACACTATGTATGGGGAGAAACCAGGTTACCCCAAGTCTTACGTTTCTACTGTATGTAAAATTTAGTACCTGAGACGTGCTCATGTTTAATGTGAAGGAGGTTAAAAAATAGATTCCACTGACCACTGAGAACATGAAAAATATTTAAATTGTATTCCCCAGGCAGGGAAGGTTAACTCTGCAGCACTGTCAGAGCTTAGGTTACCCATGTGTTCCGCATGCTACCAAAACAAAGACCAGCAAACTGTCTATCCTAGATAAACCAAAATCTACCAGAAGGTTCAGCAAAGCAGACGAAAATTGTGAAGAGATTCAAACAGGAGAAACTGGCGTGCTGGACTGGGGAACAGTTTTATTGAAGTGTCTGTAGATACTGTAATAGGAAAAGTTTCCCTCAGTGTTACCTAATATGACAATTTTTTTCTCAGGATCCACAGAAGAGGCCGTTACTTGTGCCTCCATCAGTCTGCTGAATGCCCTGATGTTGTTTAATTTGATTCCAGATTATTTATTTACTGGTATGTATACATACTTTCATTTGTTTCCATGGTTTCCTTATATTTCCTGCATACACTGATAAAAGGTGACAAGCAATGTGTTTACTAAGAAAATGTGGAAAATAAAATTTAAGAAGTGCTGAAGAATTAACACAGGGTGGCCCACATAAGTAGCCCGACATTTTAACAAATAGAATTTACGTGTGGCGCTACTCTATGTGGGCCACCCTGCATTTCTCTATTGCTGTGTTGCAGAGTAAGATTATTATTAAACAAAAATTGCAATGGAAAATATTTTGTATGCCTTGTGAGTTGTTATATTTTTTTTTTACTAGATGTGACTGATAAATGTTTTGATGAAACCTTTAATGGATGGCAATGTACATTTGAAAGCTGTCTGACAGCACTAATTGTTTTACCATTAACTAGGGCTAATTGGGTGACCTGTGATGTTAAGCGCGGTATCTGACATTCCTGCATTGTTTCATTGTAAAACTCCCTGTTTTACAGGTATCGCACAGAAGATTAAATATCAGGCTCACAGACTAGGAAGTGGAATCTTTATCATTTATATAGGCACATGTAAGTTTTTAAGTGTGCTTCCTAAGCAGCACTAAAACAGAAGAAACCAGCAGTAACTGGTAAAATGTGCTGTGGTGCATCTATAGCAACAGACATCCGCATGCCTGTTGTGCCTCAGGACTATAGGCTTTAAAATCAGGGCTTGGTTCCCCCTGAGACACCAGGGGCCTGTACTACGAATCGGGGTTACTGGCTTATCGGGGTAACTTGTCAGATTTAAGGTAGTCTGGGCAAAATGTAAGTGAACTAATATGAAGTCCATTTAAACTGTGGTCCCTTAAATCCAACAAGTTACCCCGATAAGCCAGTAACCACGCTTCATAGTACAGGCTACAGGTCCCTGTAAAATTGAAAAAGGTGAAAAACAACACTTATTAAAACAAAGACATCAGAATTAGAGCAAAAATCAGCTAATCAACTCTCCAGTACTGGGGGGTATTTTCCTTACGTAGCTTAAATCATCTGAGATCAGATGCCTCTTCTTGGATGAGTTAATGCCGGTGAAACTCATCCGGATAAGTCGGTTTTTCAAAGACGGGTGTGTAGTAGATTAGGCTAGCTGGATCCATTCATCCGAGATGATTGCGCGTGTCCGAACTGATTGAAAAGCCCATTTAAATTGAGTCTAGAAAACATGATCAGTAAGTCTTTGATAGGCTGCAACAAAATGACGAAAGAAAGGGCGCACCTTTTCACACAAGCGGAGCAGGACCCTGTATTAGAAAGATATGAAGAATTTCAAGAAGAATATGCACAAGGGGTAACACAGCAAAAGCAGCCCAAACCAGAAAAGACGGCTGGCCGACAAATTAAACATGGAAGTAGTGTTCATATATAAAATATATACACACACACACACGGGATACAATATTCCCCCTTGGCTAGAGTGGTAATTTTCGAGAAGAGCAATAAAGGATCTTGCCAATTGCGCAAAACCCTCTCTATATGTAATTTTCTTCTTATAATTTGCGCATCGATATCAATTAGTCACTCATTCATGAATGGCAAGGCCATGACTAAATGAATTTCCATGCACAGATACTGATTAAGTGTGTGAGCTAATCCTTGTTTACGTAGAACAAACCTGTTCTGAGCAGGTTTGAGGATTTGGATGTGCTGCTATGATAACACATCCAGCAAGAGTTTCGAACAACCGACAGATCCAGGATCATGCCAAATGGTCAACAATTACATTCGGCTAAACCAGTAATCCACGTATGAAAAATACCCCCCTGGTGTTTCCTACCTATGGCCCATAACACAAAGGGCAAAATGAGGAGACAGGAAGACGACTTCAAGGAGCAAACTGTCTTTGTTTTGTATGATTGGCATTTTTTTCAGTAACACTTTGTTTGGATAGTCCGCTGAAAGGGGGTTACCAATTCAACTGTTTCACTGTGTCTTTAGATGTTTAACAGAATATACAGTACATAGAGTATATGTAGCAATTCATGAACATGCCTTTACATTTCTAAAATAATTTAATTCAATTTGACTACTCAGTCGATGTTATATCAATTATTGACTGTCAACTAATAAGCCGTTGAAATACTACAAATACTCTCTATACCTTGTGTAAGTGGACTATCCAAATGAATTGTTACCTTTTTTTCTTATTTACAGTCGCTCTATACGTGTTTGAAAGTATAATTTGCAGCATTTAATAAGAAGCATTTCTTTTATAACGTATTTTAAACAGCATTATATAGGACCACTGAACATGTCTGTTTTTGTGCCATGTCTTTTGTCATGACTGACTCTACTCTTACTTCTTTACAGTTGCAATCATTGAGTTTACAACAAATTATTCCACATACACCGCTGAGAAAGTAGTACTAGGATACTTTGTTGGTGTATTTATAGCTACAATGACCTTTACAGTTTCTTTGCAAGGTAAGTACTTTTAGAGGTCAGGGGCGGAATTAGCTACAGAAATGTTTCTTTGTTCATCAAACAGATGTAAAACACAATTAAATAACCCAGGAAAAGTAATGATACAGGTCACTTGCGATTATGATATTATTCTTCCATCCAGTTACGTTAACATCAGAAAAGAGAGCCTGTATGGAGATGTACAGATACAAGTGACTTTAACTACTGCAAATTCATAGATTCTCAGATCTTTCGTTCAGACCCCACTCAGTCCACATTTACACCATAAACTAGGGTAGTTTCTGGGCACACCCTAACCTACAGTATGTACATGTGCCTAGCATGAACTTCTCATAGCTTAATCCTTTTCTTACCTTGTTTCAGTTGGCTACATTTTTCTTAAGAAGGACGTAACACTGAGCACATATAAGAAAGTGCTGGGCACCATAGCTGTTCTTCTGATTATCCATATTTCATCTGCAAGTAAGTATGTTTCCACGTTCATAAATGTTTGTTTTACAATTTGAAGATATCTGGAAAGGCATTATGTAGAGGACCTTATTTTCTATATTGTAATGTATAAGACAGAGATGTTCACAAGTCACAAAATTAGAGTCCGAGTCTAGTTTCAAGTCTACATCACAGTTCCAATTTGACATTACTATTTATCAAAAATTTAACCGCCTATTTGTTTTTTTCTATTAGTAACTGATGCGACTAAATGGGAATCACCACCTGAACAGTTCAAAAATTATGTCTTGTAGTTTTATAGGCTAATACACATTTTCTAAGTAATTGCTATTTCAAATGCCTTTGAAGCAATTAAATTGTTGTAAGAACCTAAGCACTTTTCTAATGTAAATTTTAAACAAATACTTTATCAAAAATAACATAATGTTGAAGACATCCCTTGCAGGAAATTTTGGCATAAATTCCTGAGTTGGACTGTGTATGCATAAATTGTTGCTCTGAAAGCATGTCAGACTGGCCCTGCTCTGGAGCCAAACCAAACCATGTCCTGACGCCTCCCTCAACTATGTTAAAGTGAGGTGATTGACTAATGAATGAGTATAACCCAGACCCTATCATGATGCTAAAGTAAATGCATGTTTTCAGTAAATCGCAATTTTGATTTTTACACATAATTCTAAAGCAAAAACTCCAGTTAATGGATAAAATTGATTTATCTCTATGCTCATGTGTGTGAAGTTTAATAAATGATTATTCAAATAACACCACAAACTCCATATTAAAAAGTTAAAATAATGTGTGCAGTCATACTGCTCTTTTAATTATGGAAGAGCAGTCAAATTATTTACAGGCATTATATTTCTACCTTATTAAAAACCGTTAAATTTGCATGTGTGACGGAACCCTGAATAATTTAAGAAATAACACTACATGCTGTACATGGGGTAAAATATTAATTAATAAAAATTTCTTCTTTTATTTCTGAAATTTGAAGAAACCAGATGGTTAATTGTGGTTTTAAACTGTTCTTTATGATCAGAACATAAACACTTGCCAAACAGCATTTCACATTTCACAAATCAGGTAGAGGTAGAAGTTGAACAGGTTTTTTTACTTGGTGCTGACGAGACACACACATTCTTCCTGCAGTTTTTCTGTGGACTTTCATTTTGGTTTTCACTGGAATACCCTAATCGGATGGGTTGCTGTGGTTGAGTTTCCCTCTTGTTTTGACTGTGTTGTCTTTTGTCTGCCTGACTACTCTATTGCATTCTCTCATTTGTTCAATAAAATCTCCACTTGTGTTTTTATCATTTCCTTGTGATGCAAAGCGTGTTGCTGGCAAAACTTTGGGTCTCAAATTATTTTTGTTGAGCATTTGTTGTATTGATATTGAGGAAAATTATATTGTGTTAATTATTGTTATCCTTTTTTGTGTGTGTGTGTGTGTGTGTGTGTGTGTGTGTATATATATATATGTATAGTGCCCCCCTACATCCTTGTTTCTTTTGCATAAATAATTTTAATCTGCTTATTAAACTGGAAGTACTTTCACTTCCCCAATGTACAAAATGGGATTCAGACCCAGAGCCCCTGTGCAGTGCAGGGTTTTAAATTCATTGTTTTTTGTATCTGGCATGAATGCCATGATGACTGTCAGTATTCTTTCCTCATTGCAGCTGCTGTCGGTGTGTACCTCACGAAATATCTCTCAACCACAGTGAGCAAAGAAATGCTAACTGTATTGATAGTTCCGATGATTGTAGTACTATTCCCATGTGAGTATATCAGCATGTTTGTACATCTGTTATATGTTCATATTGCATTTGTTTTGACCATTGGATCTCTGGACCAGAAATAATCAGCAAGGTATTTTATACATATTTGCATTGCATGGATTTAAAAAACATAATTTTTATTTTGTGTGTGTGTGTGTGTGTGTGTGTGTGTGTGTGCGCGCGCGAGCGGGTTTAACTATCGTTATGGGGACACAATGTCCCCATAACGTGATAAATAATGTGAAGGAAAACGTTTCCTGACAGAACACCCAAAAGTGGCTCAATAATATTCAGATCTGGCGATTCTGGTCCACCATCCGGCGGCTTCGGGTGGGAAAGCGGTGCAACATCAACACTGTTTATGGTGGGGATGGGGTG
>JAODJU010004547.1:0-10726 GCA_026776725.1 Gnathonemus echidnorhynchus
TGACTTTGACTGGCTATATTTACCTTAATATAAGCTGCACAGAAATGGTCCTCATATTGTTTTGAAGCTATTGTCCAGCTCTATAGATGGAAGAAATCATATGCCTTCCCCGTATGAATAAAATTCAATAACAGGAAAACCTATATTTCAAAATTGATAAATTTTTTAATAAAGCTAGCTCAGTGTCATGAACATCTCCAGAAAATTTGGTATTTAGTTTTTAAGTTGTTGCTGAGATATGTTGACGTAAAGGTTGCGTCGCACGGTTTCATATCACTAATGGGCCTTTTTAATGGCAGCCAAGCTGTCAGTAGCTCTGGAAAAGGCTACTTGGGAAAATGTGGAGCTATCAGAAAGGGGTAAATTTGAGGGGATGGTGAGATGGAGGGGGCAGAGGGTGGTATGGATGTAATGCATATGGTGAATGGAGGGGAGGAGAATGGACGTGAGGTGGGAGTGAATGTGGAGAAGGTTAAGGGAGAAGGAGAGATAAGCAGAGAGAATGATTGCTTTGGGATATACTTTGTCACAAGGAGGCAGATCATGGCTGGAAACCATTCAGGGAGAAGGATGTGAGGAAGAAGAAGAACCTAATGTGGCGTTTCAGGAGGCACAAGACACTGAGGATGCCTGATTGGACAGATGGTGTCCATGTGGCTGTAAGGTGGGGCAGGAGGCTTCTGAACCATGTGTTGGGCTTAGTGCACTTGTGTATTGTGCTTGTTTGTTACAAATGAAATAATTAAGCTTATAAACTGAGCATAATATATTTTAAAGGTACATGTTTATATCAGTATCTACATGTAAAGGGAGCAGACACAGGAAAAATGTACTGAAGACCCTTGAAATGATATTCATCCCTGATGTGAAATTGCTGTTTTTGTTTTATATTTCGAAGTTAACCTTTTATTTAATTTATCCCTTTTTCCCAAGTAAAACGATGCATTTAATTGCAATCTATTATTTTGCTTTGGAGTTGGAAGTTCCAAAATCACCAGGTAAGTTAATTGATTTTATGTGTTTTAACTCCTAGACATATGTAAATGATAAGCCTTAAGATTTATTTTAAAATAGTTTTTTTTTTTTAGTTTTTTTTTTATTAATTAAAAACAGGATCCCTCATGGACCAAGACTTCAAGGGCATTTGTACAATTCACCAGTAACTGGTTCTGCAGTCTTTCTCTCCCCACACCCTCTGCTTGTTCCCTTCTTCTCTTTCTATCTTCACTCCAGGAGAGCTCCTCAGACATCTCCAGCCTGTAATTCCTGGGAAATGCCACCTGCCACTCACCCTTGGAGGCGTCGCCCCATTCTCAGGATCTCATACGTCACCATTCATCACAGTGTCACAACGCCTGCAGACATCTGGATAAAAGCAAGAGCCTTTGAAACTTAATTTTCCTCTCATTACCATTTTATTCTTTTACGTTTCATTATGTTTAATTACATTTAGTATGGATTAAGGCACAGGCGGCCTGGAGGACATTCCCCCGGAGGGCATGCAGTGGGACCCTCCAGTTCTTGCCCTGAGTCCCAGTTCGTGGTGTCAGCCCCGTGACCAGAGTTTCCCCAGCCGAGGCGGCTATCGCCGCGACAACGGCAGGGTCAACGGAAAACCATTCGGGGGCTCAGCTCCAGGAGAAAAAAACGGGGGTATGCTACCCAGACTTACCGCCGGATCCCGGCTTGGTCCAAGGGGGTCTTTCGGGGTTCCCCATCCGTCGGTTCCCGAAAAGACCCACCTGCGGTCTCCTCCGGCACTGGTACTGCCCTGTGCTTTTGTTCTGCAGGGTCCACGGTGTGGTCCGGTTCCTGTCCTGCCTGCCGCTCGATGCCCTCCGGCTCTGCCGACCCCTCACCGTCTTCCCTCGGCTGCCGCAGACGAGAGGAGCTCGTCCTTTCTACAGACCCAGACAGGACTCCCAAGGCCCCCCTGCCCTCGACCCTTCTGCGGCGCCCCGGAGCCCCTCAGAGGCCCTGACCTGTTCCTGTACCTCCCATGCTACCTAGTGTCTTGCCCCTCCTAATACCTCAGTCTTTGGTCTGTAGTCTTGCTTCCCCGTGGCTCTCCCTGGTTTCACCTCTTAGCCCGATCTCACCGTTCCAGCCCCCACTCCAGTCACTCTTGCTTCCCACTTTAGGTTCCCCCTGGCTCCCTCCCCTGCCCCTATTCTTGTTGCACTGGTTCCATTGCTTGTCTGGTTGTGTCCTGCCCTGTCTGTCCCTGTGCCACCTTTGGTCCTTTTGGTGCCCAATCCCTCCCTTTGTCTCCTTCTTCTGTTTCCTTTCTTGCCACTTGCCCACTGATACCCGCTGTTTGTCTTTTGGTCCCTAGTCGGGATCCCTGTCGGGTTACCTGGCCTGTCATGAGTTGTGTCCTGGTGGTTTTGCTCTGGTCTGTGTGTCCCCTTAATGATGCCTTTGCACCTGGAGGGCACAGGATGGGGGGGGGGGGTGTTACTGTCATGGCCAGCCCGTCCTGTCAACCTTACCCTCCAGATCTCCTCCATGTCGTGGCCCTAAAGAGCCACGCTTGCTGTCTGTTAGTCTCGCCTCATGTTCCTGTCCTTCTGTCAGTCACTACCAGCTTCCTTGTGTTTTCCCATCCTTCAGTCTGGTAAAGTGCCCAGGCCAATGTTCTCCAGTTTTGTCCTTGTTGTCTGTTTGCGTCTCTGTGCCCAAGCCTGCCTGCCAATAAAGCTCCCCGCAAAGGGGATTCTGCCCTACAGCTTGCATTTGGGTCCTACTTCCCACCGGTCATGTGACAGAGGAATACATGGTTAGTGCCAAGCAGAAATTAATAGGCTATCTTTCATTTTGCATCCATTTGGTAACTTGTTGAAGTTATCTGATAGCTCTCTCGATTCCTGACATATAATTCTTGTCTGCATTATGCATATCCAAAGTTAACACATTTTGCATTTGTCAAGTTCGAAGGGTTAACTCATTTAATATTTATCTTACGCCATACATGACTCTTTGTCGTTATGGACAGTAAGCACTTTATGTAAGTTATCCATTGCTTCTTTTCATTATGGTATACAGCCGCTTTGTACATGTAGAGACTTATATGCACACACATTTTTCACATTCCACTACTTTCACACATTCTACTGTCATCATACTTCTCTTCTGATGCCACATTTATTTATTTAGTTGTTTGTTTATTTGTAACCTGATAACTGCACACTGAATCTTGTTGTATTTGTACAATGACACCAAATCTGATTTGGTAATCATGAATTACCAAAACCTTAAATACACAAGGATAGACTCACTTATTGCTGAAAAAAATCTACACAGAAATATAAAAATGTAATATTCTCATCAAAATCACATGCACAGTAAAAAATGTAGGCAGTAACTATATAATGCTCTTCCAAAAAAACAACCTTTAGGTTCAAAAAGACATTCATCGAGAAAAAAAATATATCCTCCTTGTATCTATTGGAATACTTTATCTGCATAGTAAAATAGTATAAATAATTCATGACAAAACAGAAAGCTTTTGAATTTACTGCACATGATTGTTAGCAAAATCAGAAATGTCAGTGTGGTAAGATCATGTACTTTATATGTCCCAGTGGGAAATTAATTTTCATGCAGCAGTGAGGTGCAAAAAGTGCAGAGATACATATAGTGATACATATAGTGTGGCAGGCTTTCACTACGCTGTGTAGCACTTTTCAGTCCCTGGTTGAGCAGCTGCCAGGATGTTATGCTGCTTCGGAGGATGGACTCCACAGCACATCTGTTTGTGAGGACTGTAGGTAACATGCAGGCCTTCCTCAGACAGCTAAGGCAGTAAAGGTGCTGATGGACCTTCTCCATAACAGCTGCAGTGTGCTGGGCCACTTAAGGCCAGCGCTGAGGGTGACTTCGAGCAGTTTAATGCTGCTGACCCTTATACAGGTTCCCTAATAATGTAAACGGGAGTGTGACCCACCTCCTGCTTACAGAAGCTAATGACTAGTTCCTTAGTCTCGTTGACATTCAGAGTGTTTGTTGCCCTGACACAACTCTGGCAGGCGCCTTACCCCCTCCCTGTAGGCCTACTGATGAATCTTCTGGACTATTTCAAATGCGATTGCAATACAATAAGGTATTTTACCAGCAGTTGACAGTGATGGGTGACACAGTGGCTCATTGCTGAAGGGTTGGGGATTTGAATTTGGCCACTGCTCTGTGTGTCTGTTGTTAGTTTTAGTTAGGGTTAGTTCCCTGTAAGAAGCAGGGAGACTAGGGGTGAGGTGAAGTCCAGGGACAAGACCATTAATGGCCTGCAAGCTGCTAAGTGACATTTATTTACCATTAACCTGTGATCATGTAGAAGGTGTGAGTGGCCTAAAACAGCCACTCAGTGGCTTTTTGTCTTCATTTTCTGCGAGAAATCTTTGGAGGTGTGTTTCGGTCATTTCCTTGCTGTCAGAATAAAGTAATGTCTGAAGCAGGTCAGGTAGACACGACATTTGATTAGTGAGAAGGGACCTTTTAATTGGCATATTTGTATGCTAGGTACAGGTATCAGACACACAAAACATCAACTTGAATGTAACAAATGACCATTTAGAACAGAGAATACATTTAGTAACCTGAATGTGACCTTCATTACGAGACATGCAACGAGTTGAAGGTGCAGTGTTATATATGATATTGTAATTAAAGATATTCAAGTTATGATGGTGTACAAAAACACTTAAAGGTAATGAAAATAAATTCAGCTTTAGCGATTTGATGATGCTTCCACCTTAATTATTAAAAAGTATCAATATTGGTATCGGCGATACTGGCCCTGTATTTACTTGGTATTGGATCGATACCAAATCTTGTAGTATTGCACATCACTATTTGGCAGAACTGAGACTGCTTACATTAGTATTATTCATTTTACAGTACTGGGCTTGGGTACCTTGAAGTAAGAACGTGTACCACCTTAGGGTATGATCAGCTTGTTATAAACTATTGAATCATCATGTTTACTATTGGGCTTACTGTAGTTGGGTGGACCTAATGGAGATGGCGCTATTTCCAAGAAAACTGATTTTATTTTCATGTTTTTAAAGGCCTCTTATTACCTGTCAGTGAACACCATTATGTTTTCCTCTTCACACCAAAAAAAAAAAGTGTTTTTTTTTAAAATCATCGTTTTTTTTCGTTTTTGTTTTTTTTTGTTTTTTTCTCACAGCAGGGGTTCTAGAACCTGTGAAGGATCACATGATCAGCTGAAGGCGGGAAGTTTGAAGCGCCACTTGCTAGACACTGAAACTTTGCTGCAGCCACATTACGGATCAGTGCTTTGCTTTTTTCAGCCATGGACCCCAGTGAAATTATTCTGGCGCATCCTGAAAGTGGAACCTCCTACCGCTTAGGAAAGCTTTTAGGAGAGGTACCTGCAATAAATGTGTAGCAACATAAGACTTATTTCTAACTGACAGGAAAAGAAAATGTCCATGTATTAATTTGTCACAAAAGTCTGTGCTTGAATGTGGTGACTCAGAACTAGAGATGGTAAATATTCTTTATGCAGCAGTTGATAATATATTGCTGTTTTTAGGGTGGTTTCGGCAAATGCTATGAAATGACAGAATGCTCCACAAACAAAACCTACGCCATGAAGCTTCTGAGCCTAGTGGGAGACTCCAGATCCTTGCTGTGGCACAAAGTGAGTAGTTTAAACTGAGCTTGATGCCTGACCTCCATGCAGTTGAATTGCATTTCCCTTGTACTTAGTAGGGTGGTGTCTCTGCTGTTTCTCTCAGATTATGCACGAAATTGATATCATGAGAAATCTGTGTCACAAGCACGTTGTCAAGTTCTCCCACTATTTGGAAGATGAGGACTTCATGTGCATCTTTATGGAGCTGTGCAGTAGGGAGGTGAGACCTCGTTGTATGCGCCCTTTGCAGGCAGTTTATGAAGGTCAGTCACCTTAACTTGTGTTGCTCTTCCCACCTTTTTCAGTCTCTCGAACACATCTTGAGAGCTCGAGAAACACTGACATACCCTGAAGTGAGGTACTACCTACGACAGCTGGCATTAGCGCTGAAGTACATCCACAGCAAAGGCATTCTCCACAGAGACATCAAACTAGGTATGTGTACATGCTTGCACACTTTGTTAAATCCTCCATATATTAATGTTGGCTTTTTGTAGGGTGTTGGCAGTTGTATGTAGTAGGTTATATGGATTTCTGTGTAGTATTATCTCTGCAGATAGTTATTGGGTGAAGTATTTATAGACTGGATACAATGCCCTTGGTCTTTCAGAGAATCTGTTTATCAATGAAGAGATGGAACTCAAAGTGGGCGATTTTGGATTGGCGGCCTGGATGGAGCCAGTTGGGCAAAAAAAGAAGTAGGTCCTTTTTCCCTAAATTATCTTGAATCTTTCAAGTTGAAAGTAGATGTGGAGTGTTTCCATCTTCCTTTTGTGTGCATCATAGAACCTTTTGTGGAACCCTGGACTACATTGCTCCAGAGGTTTGGAACGGAGAAGGACACGGACCAGAATCAGACGTCTGGGCACTGGGCTGTGTCGTGTATGTATCTGCACTCCAACATCTGCATGGCCAAAGGCCTCATGCTCCTTTTTGACTGTCTGAAATGTGCCCCCATATAGAATTTTCTTCAAAATGTCGAAAACACCATTATATATTCTGTCAACCCAGGTATACACTGCTGGTCGGGAAATTACCTTTTTGGGGTCAGGATATGGAGGAGACCTATTGGCGTGTCACAGAGGTGCAATACTCTCTGCCCAAGAGTCTGTCAGTAGCAGCCCAAAAGCTGATTTCTGGGATCTTCAGGAAGAATCCACGTGATCGCCTCACGTTGGATCAGATCCTCCAGCATGAGTTCCTGACAGAGGTAAGCATGTTTAAAAGCTGTTATGCTGTGGATGACTTGCCTCCTGTAGAACTGAGTTGCTTAATGGAAACATCTTAAACCACCACTCTAGGGCTTCACTCCTGCCAAACTGCCACCAAGCAGCTGTGTAACGGTGCCACAGTTGAAGCCATCTTACCCAGTGAAGAGGTGGTTCATCAGGAAGGCTCAGTGCCGGTATCAAAGGAGGACACCCAAAGGTGAGTTCCATCATTGCAGACTCATGCAGTCCAAGATCTCTCAGTTCATCTAGGTCAGACACCCAACCTGGCATCTCCATGCTTTCTTGCAGTTGCTAGGCCTTCACGCAAGGGGGCACGTGACCACTGCAGGGTGAAGAACATGAGCAATGTTCAGAAGATTGCTCAGCCTGATGTATCAAAGGATACCCCTTCAGCCAGTGTTCAGCAGAATGCAAAGAGGCTGCTGAACACAAAACCACTGAATATCCCGGCCAAGAAGGGGTCCAGGAAGTCACCTACATGGGCCTTTAATCAGGTCACCAACAGACCACTCGTCACCTGGGCACTGGATGGGGCAAGGAAGTCCAGTTCACCCTGTGTCTGCTGGGTCAACAACCGCGCAAGCTGTGCTGGGGCGGAGGCCACATCAAAACTGGGTGTTGGCGACCCAACAAACACAGGATGAACTGGACTTCCTTGACTCATCCTCTGCCCAGGTCAGTGTGTTTGTTGCGAAGCCAACAACCACTGGGGCAGAGGACGGGTCACGGAAGTCCTGTTCCTTCAGAGGCACTGTGCTGCATGGCACTTAAGGTGAGATTAGTGTCTTTGTTGATGTATTGCATTACAGTGTGTTGCGTTTGACTATGGTGAAGATCATGCTCTCTTGAACGGGACCTGTATTCATTTTCACAGTAACATCTGTCAGCACAGACCTGCTGTACTGCGACTGGGTGCCATGCAGCGAACACTCAAGTGCCTCCATGGGGTCCGTGTTCTGTACAGAAGTCTTTTTTTTTTTTACTGTAAATAAAGATGTTTTTTCTAAAAGTTTTAATTTGTGTTAATTGACTAGTGACATGAAAGGATTTGACCACAATTAGTACCTTCATTGAGTTTATATTTTTGAGCATGAATACTAAAAAGACCATTTAACTTGAGTTACTGCTTGTTCTGTATATGTCTGTGTGACTGTAGTCTGCGAGTAAATAAGCTGAAAGCTTCGTACGGTGAGGAACGAGCATGTTGTGGGGTCGATGTCTTATGGAGGAAAGGCTAATCTAGACAGTGCAGTCATCACCTGTTGGAACCTCAAAGGCTATAATGGAAGTAGGAGGAGACCTGAATAATTGATACTATGAGCTTTACATATGGGACAAAAGTCAAGAAAGGAAAAACAGACATTCAGAATAAGCAATTAGAGACATGTGAAATGGATATTGCAACAAGGTAATGCAAAATGATAATGCAATAAAAACAAAACAGTCATATGAGATAAAAGGTGAAAAACTAAAAAGGGATCAACAGATTACAATAAAAAAGTTATAGGTGAACGAAAGGGACAGAAATATATTAAAAAGCAGGAAAATATAGGAAAATATAAAAGTAAAATTACAGGACCACTAAAGGAAGTAAATAACGTATATTTAAAATAATAGGGTAAAAGACAGAAGTGATTCAGCTTCTCTATTTGTTATTGATATTGTATCCCATAATTTTGGTGTATGATGACTGAATGCTGCCTCCCCACTTCTTTTTAACTCTGGGTGTGTGTGTGGGGGGGGGGGCTTTAGATTTGTAAGATCTTGGATTCCTAGGGTGAGTGTAGGTGGTTAAAAGATGGACCATGTTAGAAGGTGCTGGGCCATGAAGTGCCTTGTGAGTAACAACATTTTAAAATCTATTCTAAAAGATACAGGCAGCCAGTGAAGGCCGACAAAAATGAAGCTGCAATAATCAGAGTGACTAGTGATCACAGCTTGCATGAACTTTTTAGCATCATTCAGTGATAACAAAGCTCTGTTCCTCAAATGGTAGAAAGCTGTTTTGCTGTATTGAATATGGCTTTAAAATTCAAAACACAATCCATGATTTCACCACATGTGATTTCTGACATGTGATTTAGTTTGGGTCCGTAAGCTACCCAGCCTTGATTTCACCATCTCTCTCATTCCTGGGGGGCCTGTAATTATTACCCCTGCATTTTCTTCACTGACTTTTAAAAAAGTAATTGCACATCTACTGATGTATAGCTGATAAACATACATATAATTTGTTTATTATGTCAAGAGCGTCAAGTTCTCCTGCTACATATATCAACAGCATTTATTCTGAAGATGTTGCTAAGCGGAAGCATATAAAGACAGCGGGAAACCAAGGACATGACTTTGTGCTATTCTACAGTCACTTGTTAATGATGTTGATTTAAAAAAATCACCTGATTTGACCTAGAAACTGCTTCCTGTTATATACAGTATGTCTTGAACCAGTTTAACTCTGGAAGGTCTCCTGATGGCTGGGCAGTGGAAGGGACGTCTCCCTGCCCCCCCTGGGGTGGGTGTTATCTCCCAAGGCACCTCTTCTCCTTTCTCCTCAACCAGAACCAGTTTTTAATGTTAACAAAAACAGAACGATATAAACATACAAAAAAGACAAAGACCTTTACAAAGGAAAGCTGCAGATATCCTCTTGACACGAGAACCCATTTTTGTCAGGTTTTGATTTACTTTTAGTTGTTTTATGTCTGTGTGTTTTACTTACAGCACCTTGTTTTGTGCTGGATTGTTTAAAAAAGGGAAAAGCGTGTTTGTTCGTAAACCAGTATGTGGTCCAACCAGCATGTACATGTTAGTCAATGTATCTGTGTATGTAAAATACAGTAAAATCTCGTTATAACGGACTTCGCGGGACCCGGCAAAACAGTCTGTTATATCCAAAGTCCATTATATCCAGAGTTGCTTTATGCCCAGAACACAACTACAGGACACCATTTACTCAAGCCACACCCCAGCAGACACACTTGTGCTATAGATTATTATATTGTACATGTAGTAATACAACTTTACCTGACTGCTGGAAGTATATATATGGCCTATAAGTGGTTATACATGAATGGTACAGTAGTAACCTTGACCTAATTGCTTACTGCATCCCTCCAGCTGCGAACATCGTCTGCTGACACACAGAGTGCCTGGTGATGGACAGCCACACAGACCAATTTTGGGGGGGCGGGAACCAATTAATTGGTTTTCCATTATTTCTTATGAGAAAAAAATATATATATATATAATATACAGTAATTTTTAATTTTCTTTCTCCTTGCTTTTCTCCTCCGTGTTTATCCACATAAATATGTGTATTAGTTCAGACTCCCTTCCGATGGGGGGCGCTGGACCACGAGTGTTGGGTAGAGTAATAGTCCTGGGCGGGAAATTCATCTTGAATTAATCCTGCACGGACGCTCTGTTGCTTAAAAGTATGCTTTTTTTCCTCCAAACAAAAGTTAGTAAATATCTGGGTTTAATACTCAAATATGCCCAATATCAGATGTAAATACCATCCCTATTTATTTTGTTTTATTAATCTGTACCGAGTTGTTGTTGTTTAAAGCCAAAAATATATCTTTTTGTTCAGGAAATGCTAAACGCTAGTTAGCGGTAACAAGCCATCTTCTATATAGCATGGTTAGCTGGGCGCAGGAGTTTGTTTTAAGTACAACGGACCACGATATAATGCAGCCTTTAAATAAATGGGTGTATTCCTTAACAGGCAAACTTATATTTGTGATTGTACCATCTCTAGTGTAAGTTTATTTTATCCTTCGTGAATGGGTCAGCGCGAGAAAGAAACGCAGCCCCATTTCGGTCTCCCTCTCATATA
>JAODJU010004548.1:0-10700 GCA_026776725.1 Gnathonemus echidnorhynchus
ACCTCAAAGTCTATCCTGTGCAGGTTGCCGATGAGCGAGACGAACAGGTTGGTGCTGTAGAGCTCTTGGGCCAGCTGGGCCACGGCCTCCATCTGCGGCTCCTTCTCCGCGGTCCCGCACAGCGGCTCCTTCAGGAAGGCCAGGCTCTTGGAGATCTCCTCCACTAGCTGGTGGAGGCGTGGCCGGGAGACAAGATGCGGGGAAATAAACATTAGGGCAGGGAGGCCAAGGCGAACAGCCAATGGGTGAGCAGGATGGGCTCCCAGTGACCAGCTGGCAGGGGCCCATAATACAGTCCCAGTTCCAAAGATGCTGCCACTGTATGGAAAATGCAAGTGAAAACAAAAAGGAGTGATTTTAAATTTACTTTGACTTGTATTCAAACAAAATCAATATGAAGACAAAGTATTTCATGTTTCACCTAATCATATGTTTTTTGAAGATGTACACTAGTGGCCAAAATTGTGGAAACGCTTCACATTTTTAGAGATTGCAGAACTTTCTTCCAGTTACTTTAGTTTAGTTACATATTTAATTGCCCAATGTATGGTGTAAACATTCTTTGATTGTTTATAAACATTACTGCCAATATTCGTGTAGTAAATATTAAAAGCGCAATGGCAAAAATGTTAGGTGCTTCCACAATTTTGGCCACTGGTGTACGTTTATTCTGAAACTGATGCCTGAAATTGGGGCAAAAAAAGTTGAGACGGGGGAGTTTAGGGCTAATAAAAATGCAAAAAGTTTAATTATGTGGGAGTGGTGGCCTAATGATTAGGGACATGCACCTGTAATTGAAAGATTACTGGTTTGAATCCCCAACCAGCGAAGGACCCTGAACAAGGTACTGACGCCAAGCACTGCATCCTGGGGGCTGAATTAGCTACACACAGTTATGTCACATATGGGGTTGTGTGTCAAAAATGACAACTAATTACTTTCAAATAACAATTCACTGCACAAGGTAATACATTAAAATAGTGTGTTATTGTAGTGCTATCAGTATAGCACATGTCATTATACAGGGTTGTATTATAATTTAGGACAATACTAACGTGTCATCTACCACTACAGAGTGGTACACAGTCCTGCCCATGTGTGAGTACTGTAAACGCTGGGAGGGAGCTGCAGGACCAAGACAGCAGTGGAGGATTAGCATCCAGCTAGCATGGTAACACACATGCTAAAGGCCAGTCGCGCAAAACAAACATGGCTCTGAAGGCAGACGTATTGGACACGCAAATGCAATGAGGTTCCCCTATCGCCGATCAAGCGCAAGCATCCAGAACACTCTGGGTAACATCCCAAGCGGACAGCGGCCGGCTCCAGACCCACAACTGGCCTTATCTCCCTTCTTGCTCTCGGACGCCTCCAGTTCTTCCAGCTGGCACAGGTTCTCCTTCAAGCTCCTGACCAGCTCTGCCAGGGTCCTCTGGGGTTTCATGAAGGGGAACGGCATGGCGAGAAGGGCGACTCTGCTGGCCTGGAAACAAACGTCTACTGATACGTAAGAAGCTAACGGCGTATTAGCGTTTGCGAAAATGCACGCATCGCTTTCAGGAACCGCACTAATGCCGCCGCCCATCAGACGCAGGAGTGCATGAAAGGTGCCGTGGCATGGAGTAGTGCAGAAGAGGCGGGATTCACTACCGAACCGAAATAAATACACGCCGGTCAAAGAGACCAAGTTCAACGTAAAACGAAGTAGCGACACTATGATGAGTGTGATTCGCCTTCAGCTACCATTTCATCCACAAGGCTGAACTTTCGTGCAAAGCCCCCCAGGGCAGGCAGGGGTGTCTCAGTGAGTCACTCACCATAATTCAGTGCACCACTTCCTGACCACAACCGGAGCCCAAATGCAGCTTAAGCTATCTCTACAGCCTGTGACAGATCCACATTAATATTTATTAACCCTATGTTGGTCTTACTTGTAGATGTACAACAATAAAGATACATTTACAAAGGCCATTTTGTGTCAAAACCAGAGAGATCCACCATGTGTTTTGAAAGAATAACAATCCAATAATAATCATAATCATCATCATCATCATAATAGGCATTTTAATTGCAATCTTCAAATTTCCTACAGTGTTTCACAAAGCATGTACTAGGCTAAGTGTCCAGGGAGTGATCAGTAACAAGTGAAAGGACTGTGGGAAGGAGAGCCATGCAAACGCTACTCAGAAGCTAACATGAGGATCGCCGTTCAGGCGTCACTGATACAGACTCCGCCCCCGAGCCTGACAGGGACATGCGGTTTGAAGATGCAGTTCAGCTTCCCCAATTTATTGACACTGGAACTGGAACAGCTATTAAAAACGGCTTTTGGCTTTGCCAGGAAGCAGTACTGCAGCTGAACTAATCAGGAAGTCCACAGGGGTTTGAGGTGCTAAGATATAAACCAGTATTGCAGTGCTGCAGTGCATGTGACATTGCCATTGATGACACATCATTTTCCATTTACACTCAGTGGCTGCTTTTTACACACCTGTTTGTTACGGCAAACAGCGAGTAGTGCTCAGCTAGGCCGACTGCAGCTAAGACGTATGATCTATGTGATCTTAAACCTGGTGTGATTGTTGGTATCTGTCATGGTGGTTCCAGTATCTCAGCAACAGCTGCCCTCCTGGGATTTTTACACATTACAGTGTCTGGAGTTTACAGAGAACAGTGTGATTAACAAAAAAACATCCAGTTAGGAGGAGTTTTGCTGCCAAAAACACCTTATTAATGGGAGATGTCAGAGGAGTAGAGCCAGACTCCTTTAAGCTAACAGGAAGGACCAAGTGCAAAAATAACAGCACAAAACATCAGTGGAGTGCAGACAGGGGCAGATTAACTTCTCTGGGGGCTCTAGGCTGGCATGGGTGGGGGGGGCCCTAAGTGGGCCATTGGAGATATTTTTGGAGCAGATAGAGAAACCAGAGGAAATTAAAAACAATGCAACATCAATAATGTGCTAATCAGAGTATGGGAGGCCAGTGTAAAACTTACCGATCAGGGTGGGGGCTGGAGTGCTGTTGGAAAAATTTGCTTATTGGGGATGGTGGGTGTCGCGCTGGAGGATATAAGAAGTTTAATCATTTCTTCTTTTGCTAAAGTTAGTCTTGGGTTTTTACATATGCTCCTTTATTAATCGTGTACTACGGAAGTACATAAACTTTCTTTTTCCCTTTTCGTTATCTCGAGATCACGACTTATTTTTCTCGTGATCTCGACATAACCAAAGTCGTTATCTCGAGATCACGACTTGTTTTTTGCTTTTTTATTAAAGCCGACACCTTTCTAACATAATCCGATAACCATGGAGACGTCCCGGACTCTCCAGTTGGTTGGTAATGACTACTCGTTCAGGCTCACTATAATTTCTCCGACGGTATAGCTGCAAATGATCCTCCCTCTCAAATGACGAACACTATGACAATTTTCTAGCACCGACAGACTGAAATTTCCTCGTATCCATGATTCAGTGCAATATATCTCGACTTTTTTTCCCACAGTTTGAAGTTTAACTTGATTTTACAAACAAGTGCAATATAACCACTTATAATATTGGTGCAATATACTTTTACTTTACTGTGCAATATACACTTTTACTTTTCTTGTAACTGTTGGACAAAGGTACGATCACGAGAAAAATAAGTCGTGATCTCGAGATAACGAAAAGAAAAAAAAAGTTTATGCATGTCCTCTACAGATTTCCGTGGTGTTCTCTCCACGTCTGTTCACAATTTGTCTAGCGCATTAGTGGGATAGCATCAGATACAAGGGTGATGTAATGTTGGTCTTGTAACTTTGCGTCATTTTCTTCTTCTGCATTTTGTGTCGGTTCGCTTGTCAGTGAACAACCGGTAGATGTTGCGGTAACAGTAAGTTGGATAGCGCAAAGTCTCAAAGTAGAATTCTAAGTAGACGGGGGCAACTTTGCCTATCATGAGAACTGTCGCTAAAACTGCAAATAACAAACATGTTGCTATCGTTTAAATGATCCTATTAAGATATATCCTTAAACGTAACTTCTGGAAATTCTGGCTTCATGGGGCCCCTAGTTTTTGTGTCCCCGTTCGGCTCCCTACCTCCGCCTTATGCGAACCAACCCCTGGGTGCTGAAAGGCTTCTCTGATGAAGCCTCAATACATATCCTGGGGGGGGGGGGAACCCTGCCTGATACCAGCAGAGTGCCAAATAAAGTGGCCACGTTTTTGTGACCTGGCATCATTGACAGCATCCGAAGATGCAAATATGTATTTCTGTGAAGCGTACAACATGTCGATTAAGATAAGTTCGCCGTGCGCACTTCATATCATCACACTGATAACGACAAACGCCCGCCAGATTGATAAATTATAAAGTGTCCAAGTGACGTAAATCGCGTGTCGACATCGAGATGGCCGCTTGATGTTAACTTTAACTGGAAATCTTCCGTAGCCTATATTAAAAGTTCAGTCGCTAAAGACGGTAAGTAATACAGATTTAGCATAAATACAGAGAAAATGACACATCGTATATTACATTTCCCACGGACCCCACCGGCCGCAAAGATCTGAGACATGTACGACTAACCTAACATCCGCTGTTAACACAGGAAGGAAAATGAGACTATTAGAAATTATAGTCCCTACGGATACCAGGTAAAAGTAGAATAGCCTATATTTACGATAATGAAGTTAAATATAGTCATTAACCTAATTACGGAAATAATTCCAGGCCAGCAAATACACGACATATGAAAAGTAGGCTAGATCTCTGTGATGGTGCATAAAGTTTGACCCCATAAACTCACCTGCCAGCACAGGGACGGCGATCGGACACCACGCCGTACACACGCTGCCGCTTTGCGGAGCACCAGTCTACTCCATCCGGCCGAACTGGCTATCTCTCTTACTTCTTGTTCATCCCTCTTTACCTTCTCCTTTACCGAGACGGGCGGGTTGTTTGACGTTTCGCGGACTCAGTGGTAGCCCGGGGCGTGGAAAATACGGCACCGTCGCCGCCCACTGCTGAGTCCTTCTGACTTCAGAGGATCACCAGAAAAAAGAACAAGCACAACAGAAACCCAGACTGCATCATAATGTATCGGATGTAATGTGATTAAAGTGATTTCATACAAGTAGCCTATCCCTAGTAGATGGCTGTCTGGTTGCAAAGCTAGGACAACTGAATGACTTGATTTCTGCAAAACGATCATGCTACTGGACCAGTTCAGGCAAACAGGACAGAAAATGTACACCATGTTAGTGTTTCTGTTAGGAAAACAGAAAATCTGATATTTGTTTTGATTATTATTGAACAAATGGTGTGTTGGGCAATAGATCGGTATAACAAGTAAATCATTTGAATCTTCATTTATGTTTTTAACTTGACAGTTAATACATGGAAAGAGCTATTTGAATCTATGTCTGGTCGTCTTCAAGACACATTTTATACCATTTATAGCTGAAGGTGAGATTCCTCATGCAGTGGGTACTGTAGCACGTGATGTCATTTCCTGTTCAAATGTCAGATTAGATGATTGCGAGATAATCGAGAGTTGATAAAAAGATATAAGGGACTGACCATTTCTTACAAAAATGTCTTTTTTAGATTAATTAAATCTGTTTTTCAGATGAGTTGCATGGCCTGGAGGCCAGATGGACCAGGTAATCGAGGTTTGCTGGAGACATCAGGCTGGAGCTCCTGTAAGGTGGATCCGAGTCACACCTCCAGAAAAGCATCTCTGTGAGCGAAGTCAGAGACAATGAGCCCGAGCAGACCGGCATTCACGCCCTCATCGGAGCTGTGTGCAGAAGGCAGACGGCGCCTGTTCCGCTGGGACCCCGAGGACCTGCTGGTGCAGACCTGTGGTGTGGGATCCTGACCAGCAGAGGCAGAAGGTCTTTAGGGTAATCTGTACATGTAGGTCACCTGAGAGCGGACAGGGGCTACAGCCTTCCAACATCACCCTGACCAGGGCGAGAATTAAGATGCATAGCTTGTTAGTTATAGATAGCAAACTCCTATAAAGGGGGAAATAAAACTCGTATTTTCAACAAAGAAACAAATAAGTAATTCGGCAGACAAGAACTTCCATAAAATTTAACTAACCATTAAATGTTTTGTCACTATTCATGTCGTGGAAATATTATTATTACAATACAGCCAAGAAATGACAAAGTTAAAATACGGTTAACCGGTATTGTGTATTATTATTCATACTAAACCGTTGTTACCTAGCCATTGAAAGACGCCATATGAGCTCTTTGCGGACTTCGTCCATATAAGGCTGTTTCCTCTATCTCGCTTGTAAAGTATGAAAAGGAAGGAAGGAGGCTAAATGCTAATTAGTGGGCTGGAGGGCGGTAATACGGCTCTCCTAGTGGCGATCTGCGGAAGTGGGGCGGTGCGAATGAGCGCCGACCAGCCCCTCGCCTCAGTCTGCAAAGCGGACATGATCTGCCCCCATATTCGATTCCGGATCGGCCTGATCTTGTGTTCCGTGATCGTTCGGGGTACAGGGCCTGATTCTGGATCAGTCACCGGAGGGGGAGGGGGAGGGAGCGAGCGCGCTCTGAGCACCACATGCAGCTCGTCGTTGAACTTTCACCCCGCCTGGTCCCCTAGCAGCGCGGCTGAAGGACTCCTGTGAAACGGCTCCGATCCCCGACCGCGGCATGGCCAGCTCCAGCGAATGCGTGGTGGTGAGTCTGGCATCTCGGCTGGAGGCCGATCTCTCCAGTTTTATTTGTGTTATTTTAGAGAAATGACGGAGCTCACTATGAGGCTACAGCTTCTCCGGCTAGCAGACCCGTTAAGGGGTGTTTACAGCCGGCGTCTCATGCCTGGACGGACTGGCTCCGGAGTGCAGCGCTCCCGCTCTTTGCTGGAGTCGCGGTCGCCGCTGTCCTATGCGGAGCCGCGCTCCTTACGCTCCGATGTCCGCTGGTTTGCACGGTAAGCTGCAGGTCACCGCCTGCTGAAACCCTGTATACAGAGCTCTCGTTGTTTTTGCGGGTCCGACGTAGATACAGAACCGCGGCTTTTCAAATGAGATGGTTAACTGGTTAGCGGGTCATTTTACTAGCCGCGCGAGCTGCCCTGCTAGTTTCGTGTAGCCAGTTCATTTAAGGCACATGTGACTCGGTGAAGATAAGAGGCTTACGGGAACTGTTAAGGGGGTTAGATGGAAAGCTAACACATTCCGCACGTGGCCCCAGCAGACAGTACTGACATGGGCAGGCGTGATGCAATCCGTGTTTTGGGGGAAAAGCATCGTTACTAAGTATGCATGTCAGAGACAGCTTCATCAAGGATGAGAAATAAACTACAAACGTACCTTAATGACACCGTCAAAATGATGACAATGACCTTGTAAGCTAATTTGTAATTTGTAGAGAAATTCATAGCCATGTGGCCGTAGGGGATTTTAGATAGGAACAATCCACAGTTATAATTAGATCTCATTTTTAATCAGACTGGGCAGTGACAGGCACTGGAGTCGAGTAATTATACCGTAGCTGCAGGTCGCGTTTTTATACTCAGGCTATACAATTTAATAAGAAACGATACAGAGATACAGTAAAACGCGTAACCGTAGTATTCCTATCAGTTATCAGTTGCGATATAGATCTATTTAATATGTATTAACACATTTAAAGAGTTTTTTTCCCTTCAGAAATTACTCTATTCTGTTCTAAACATCTAATCTTATTCTCTGAGTAATTGAAATTGATCACAGTATTTTAACTTGAAAAAATACAACAGCCTAATATGCATCAATAGTGATATGACGGGTGTATCGATACGTGACAGTTTTATCGTCGATACCGCCGTATCGTAGACATCTGGATCTATTAAAATTGTTTTTTCATCACATCCCTAGTTTTTGGACCCAGTTACTAAAGCATCGTGACAGAAGTCTTGACGTCGATGTCCTGCTTGGGCCTTCTGAAGTTTTACTTTCTGTTCTGGGCATTTTGAGTTTAATTTTAACTTACACAGAACTTCTAGTACTCCTGCTAACATGATATGATCACGCTGCTTTCAGCTAATTTGCACACTGGGAGCACAGATACAAACTAAGCATTTGTGTGTGGGAAGTGTTTGCTGTGTGTGTGTGTGTGGGGGGGGGGGTGTTTGATCATGTTGTTTGAATTGTTGCAAACAGCAAACACCTTACCATTCCTAAAACAAGCCCAAACTTTGGCCTGGTTAATACCGTGGCCAATCTGGTAGCTTAAACATGCACCCGGGTCATTACTGTTGGGTAATACTTGTCCTGCTGAAAGATTACCGTGTCCATTCCTTCAAATGAGCCGGTAAACGTTAACCAGGTGATAATAAAATAAGGCAGTCTTATTTAAATCATTCTGCTTAAGCTGAATTAGGCCAATGTTCCTGGGAATAAGGTTTAGATTGGCTGGCATTTTGGGGCATGTGGGAGTCTGGGCCCCACGATCAGCTACAGGATTAGGGTAGAATCGCAATTGGCGTGTGTGTGTGTGGGGGGGGGGGGCAGCTGTCCTGAGTGGGATATCGCTGGATTTTCCAGCTGCTTTGCACTGCGGAATGGCCAGCGTTCCCAACAGAAGCATCCAGGGGCTGAACTCCGTGAGCAGAGCCCTAGGCTGGGGAGGCACCTCCCGCCTCGGCACGTGGGTGTGCTCGCATGCCCCTGGGGGGTGTCAGGCACGGGGCCAGAGCTGGGACTTCAGCGGGGAATTCAATTCAGAGAAGGACAGCATTTAAAACAGGCATCTGAGTTACAGTTATTGAGTGTATTAGTGTTAGTGCTGACAAGGGCTGCTTCAGCTAACGCTAGATTTCTTTTCCTTGAAAGTGAAGCAAGGTCCTAGAGGAATGAAGCTGCTTTCGCTCTCCTCCCTCGTTTAATCAGTGTGAATTCTGCATGTCGTCCCTTCAGGGCTGTTTATCACACTGACTGTACGCTCTGTGTTCCTGTACGTCTCCTCTTCAGTATAGTGCGGAGAATCTCCACCTTTCATGTAGGAGTCATTAAAAAAATTGTTTGGGAGGGGGGCAGCTCTGTAGGATCGAACTCAGAAGTTTGCTGGTTCCCAGTCCCTGGGTCGGCAGAGTGATGCCACCATTGGGCCCCTGACTGAGGCCCTTAACCCCAATTCCTCCAGAGACTGGCTGACCCTACTGTCTCCTCTAAGCCAGTTTCATGAGGTGGCCTCCTGTGATGCTTTACCAGCTGTCCTGAAGGAGCGCCCACAAATGCTGAGCTCTCATTGGCCGCTTTTCCTTCACTCTCTGGTCAAACTCCTCTAAAACCATTTCTGTTGTGTTCAGGTCAGGTGACCAGGTCATGTGAGGCGACACTATCACTCTCCTTTGTAGGCAACTTTGCTGTGTCCGAACCTTCGATTGGTGCTGTTTGTGGAAGTGTATGCGTGCATTCATGAATGCTTTGTTTACGTGGTGCCTGTATCTATGTTTGTGTAAGAGTTAAAACAAAAAGTAAACGACAAAAATAACCCCTAATGTTTGTGTTTTCCTTGGTGAAATGACTCGGGTGGAGCTGCCCGCTTCCCGTCGTAATTAACCCTTCCCTCTTCCCTTCCCTCTTCCCTTCCCTGTCCCCGACCCGCTGCCTGGCCTGTGTTCGCTCTCAGATCAGGGATGAGGAGGCAGGCTATGACCTGGACCTCTTCTGCATCCCCAAACATTACGCCGGTGACCTGGAGAGGGTCTACATTCCACACGGGCTCATCCTGGACAGGTGCGTGCAGCTCTCGGCACCCACCACGTCTCGCTCCCGATATGCCTAAGATGGGGGCTTGAGCTGGCCTTATCCCCCCCCCAGGACGGAGCGACTGGCTCGCGAGATCATGCACGACATGGGGGGCGACCATATCGTGGCGCTGTGCGTCCTCAAGGGCGGCTACAAGTTCTTTGCCGACCTGCTGGACTACATCAAGGCCCTGAACCGCAACAGCGACCGCTCCATCCCCATGACCGTGGACTTCATCCGGCTGAAGAGCTACTGCGTACGTCCCCTTCGGCATCCGCCAATCGCCTGCTTCGGTTCACAGCCTCATCCTGTAGCCCTTAGAATCCATTGGTGCCTTTTGGTAAAAGGGCCACATGCTCTGACCAATCAGAAAGCGGCGATAGCTAAATGAAACTGAATGATGTGCTTCTTCTCAGAATGACCAGTCCACGGGTGAAATCAAAGTCATCGGAGGAGATGACCTGTCCACCCTCACGGGAAAGGTGACTAATTTTAGCGGTTCTCTCTTAGCAGTGGTGGAAAGTTCAGGTTAATGCACTGCAAATCCAGACCAAGATTTTGATTGAACCAACTAGTTGAGCATAAGGAGTCACATTTGCAGAGTACTCAGCTGCTTGGTTGGACCAAAGCCACGGTCTGGATTTGTACTTTGTGGACCGGAACTTTCCACCTGCTTTTAGCTGTAAGCTTGAAATGTCACGTTGATTGGCTTGACCTATCTAACCCTAACTCATTCTGTCCTGCTCGCCTCTTCTGGTTGCAGAACGTCCTGATTGTGGAGGTGAGTGCCCAACCCCCCCCGTCGCCTACTGAGCTCACGGCAGACCAGTAAGTTCGCTACTCACGTCCTGGTTTCCCCCCCGTAGGACATCATTGACACCGGAAAGACTATGAAGACTCTGCTGCACCTTCTGAAGCAGTACAACCCGAAAATGGTGAAGGTGGCCAGGTAGAGCAGACACGT
>JAODJU010004549.1:0-10689 GCA_026776725.1 Gnathonemus echidnorhynchus
GTTCTGAAGGCGAAAGGGGGTCAAACACCGTATTAGTATGGTGTTCCTAATAATCCTTTAGGTGAGTGTATATATATTATTTATTTATTTTTATTTTTAATTTTTTTCCTTTTTCTAGTATGTTAATTTTAATTTACCCCACAATATTTAACTTTTCCAGAGTTCCAGAGTTTTCCAGGGATTTGTAAGACTTGTAAGACTTTGTAAGAATGTCTGAGCAGGCTGTTTGTCAGCAGATGTTCCTAATGGGTGAATAAGCCTGTTCACACCCTACCCAGATTTACCTCTACAGTGAAATACAGCTCTCTTCCGTGAATTGCATAGTTTTATAGAATATAATGTTTAATATTTTTGTTTGCTAGGTTTATTGATTTTTGTGGATTTTATTTTATTTTTTTTACTTATAAATTTTGTTAACGGGGAGATAAATATTCGTAATACTTTAATATTTTTAATTGAAAAGTGAAAATATGCAGCAGTATTATGATTAAGATATTTAATATATTCCACAAGTGTATACTCATTGTATTTAAATACAGTTCTTTATTGATCTTATTTTGGTCATCAGCTTGTACTACTGTCAAAATTTTGGTATCAGCATCAGTTCTTGAAAATCACTGGGTCAACCACTAATTCTTACAATCAGGGAGCAGACGTCTAATGTCAATCCAGCTAAATGATTAACAGCTTCATTAGATATAATTTAGAGGTCAGCTGGAATAAATCCCATTTGCCTCACTGCAATCATGATCAGGATTGCTAAGAGCTAAATGACAAGAAGCTCCCCTGACAGCTGTGGTGAAAAAAAGAAGAAAAAAGGAAAAATCCACTTTGATAGTGTTTAAGTTACTGTGTTGAAATTAAGTTGTAAAATATAATGTGCATTAACAAAGGAATGCTAAAAATAAATCAAGGTGCGCAATTTAAAGACATTTTAACAATTATGTTCGATTTACATTTGTAATATTGTAATATTATGCTACACAGAACCATTTATTATAATCATTATTGTTATTATCATTGTTGTTGTTATTGTTGTAGTTGCTATTAGCCAGTTATGTTCTATCACAGAAGACAAGGGATATTATAAAAACACACTTGAATTATCTTGTGCTAGACAGTGTGACATTGTTGGAACTGGAGTACAGTTTTTATTGTGCACACTACACATAGCAAATGTCATTACCAGTACTGCTTAGCCTCATCATAACAATGAATACTGTGACTCCTCAGCCTCAGCGTCCTCAGTAGTTGGCCCCACTTACTGAAGGTTTTGAACTAAGTACACCATGGTCCTCCTGGATATTGAGCCTCACTTACACAGGCTACTGAAGGTTGCTAAAGCCACTGTATTATAGGAACAGGAATGTGGATGGACAGTCTTTAAAATCATATCACTGTTTCTCAATGTCCATATAATGTATATACTTACAGTAGTATATAGCAGGGGTCTTCAAATCTGGATCTCGATTCCAAATTACAGGCCTTGTTTTCAGTTCTCCCAGGTAGTTAGTTTAATAATTACTGATTCTGATTGGTCAGAGGCTTCACACCTGACTGACAGGTAAAGGAAGGCTGGAAAACCAGCAGTGCTTGGACCTCGAGGACCGTGATTTGAATAACCCTGGTATATAGTCTGGGTGGCTGAATTCAGATTGCATCAGATAGGGATGTGAAGCGAAAATGACTGAGATTTAAAAGCTAAAAAATGAAATTAGAAACAACTTCTTGGGAGATGTGGGAGGTTATTCAATGTTTTATGATTAAAGTATAACAAAGGGGGAATTTGAATAGTATTATTAGGCTGTTTTTTTATTTATCTCCAACAAAAGAACACAGACAGTCGGAAAGTACCGCATGCACCTTCAGTGTTGCACACATGCCAGGGGAGGCATGCTACATAAACCGGCCATTCCAGGACCAACTGGAGAAGAGATATATTTTTATTCATTCAACTGGGATCATACAGGTGCAATATATGTCCCTATCAGACCCCAGTGAAGCTGACAGCCAAGATATGCTAATGACAACCCAATGATTCAAGGGAGACCTTTTTCTCTTCATAGTGAGCAAAGCATTTGCCAGGCCCGGGCATCAGTCATGGTCTATGATGACAGCAGCAAGAAGTGGGTGCCAATCAAGCCTGGACAACAGGGCTTCAGCCGCATCAACATCTACCACAACACGGCAAACAACAGCTTTCGTGTGGTAGGCGTGAAGCTGCAGGACCAGCAGGTAAGCTCGTCAAGCATAACAAAATAAATAGAGGACTGTCTCTGCCTTCATATTTACACGATTCTTGTTTACATGGTTCCCCTTCATTAGCCAGGTCCAATATGCAGTAATTCAAACATCACCAATTAATCATAAAATACAAATAATATTGTTAAAGGGGATGGGGAAATAATAAATAAATAATAAATAGTTTACATGCTTATTATAGTTTAAATGTACCTAAACTTGTTTTTTTGTCATAGTCTTAGTGATGTCGCAGTTAGACAATTAGTCTCTCATCATCTTCACGCAGGTGGTCATTAACTACTCCATTGTGAGGGGACTGAAATATAATCAAGCCACACCCACTTTTCATCAGTGGCGAGATGCCAGGCAGGTTTATGGACTCAACTTTGCCAGCAAGGAAGAGGCCACCACATTCTCAAATGCAATGCTCTTTGCCCTCAATGTGTTGAGTAGTCAAGATGGAGGTGAGTCACCAACTTTACTGTGGTCTTCTTTGTTGGGACTGTTCTTTCTGTGATCATTAGTACTGTGGTCATGTTTACAGAGTTTTCTGTCTGTTGTGATGTTGATTGTATTTTTTGACTGAGTAGTGAAAGGGAAAATGCATAGTATGTCTGGGCTGGAAGATGTGTATATTATATATAGTGGAAGTCCACCAAGCAAGAGGCACAAAGGCAGATGGGTTCAAGTTATTGACCTAGGAGTGCTTAATGTAGTCTTCTCCTAAGCCACTGGTGTCAGGGGCTCCTGCCAATACCCTAGAGACACTTTGTTCAGCTTTCTCAAGTAATTACAACACCAGAAGCTAATGTCAGGCTTGGGCACAATGACAGTAGGACTATACCAGAGACTTTGGCTCTCCTCAGTCACTCACATCTGCAACATCCTGTAGACCCCCTCTTCTGTCACACATCACATGATATATGTGGTTGGTCCCCCTGTATTCTGCTTGGCTGATCCACAAGTTCACTAGCCCCTCTCCCCTTGATGACATATGGACCTTGCCAGGTGGTCTAGAACTTGAAGAGTTGGGAATTAGGACAAAAAAGCACTCACCTGGGTGGAATTCTGGGTGCTCAGCAGGCTAGTTGTAAAATTGCTGCTCTGCTCGTCTCCTTCAAGATTTTCTTAACCACAGGGATGCACCTTCTGATTTGTTGTAACATATACTGGATATGTTCTATGATGGATGGGTTTGGAGCTGGTTGGGACCTGTTGACCTCCTGTGCAATGTGGATGAGTCCTCTATGTCTTGTCATATGGGGAAAAGCATGTGTGGGATGATGAGGTCCCAGCTGCACTTATCGTCACCCACCACCTTGAGAAGCATCCACTGATTGAACTGCTCGACCAGACCGTTAGTTTATGGAAGGTCAGAAGGGGTACCAAGATGGGATATCCAAAGAAGACTGTAGAGGTCACCTATGAGTCTGGAGACACTTGGGGTTCCCTGGTCAGTTATCATGTCTTTTGGGATGCTCACCTTTGTAGCCAGGGGTGGTATACCTTCAGGGTGGTGGGTGGCATAATCAACCAGTAGCAGGACATATTTATGTTATCTGGCAGACTGTGAAAGTGTCCTAAGTCACTCAAAGAACATATCAATGATGTGGAGCGAATGGCATGGGGTGAGGTCTATTGATATCCATGCTTAATGCATCCAGTCCAGGATTTTCTCCAGTGTGTTTTGTTCCCCCAGATGCCCTTTCAGGGGGTGGGTATTTGTAATGTGCATGACTTGTACCACAAGCAGGTCAACTTCCTCCCCCCAACTGGTGGTCTCAGAATAGGGGTAATTGTGGACCACTGAGTTGTGTTATGGTAACTCTTTTCATGAAAGAAGGACTCCTAGGTCACCTACTGAAACAGATCAGAAAGAGATTGAGGCAATGGAAAGGGTTTTCCTCCCAGGTTTGCCTCCTCCGAATCCCCTTCACCCAGGGCCACCAGTTGTGGGGTCCCATGCATGAGGAAGTTCCTTCTGTTTCTTCATGTTTGTTGGTATTGACAGGCTCATTTTCTGGCTCACCAGAGAGTATCAAATCCTAAAAAATCGCTCTCAGTTAGGAGGTATACCGTTATCTTGGGCACCACCTTAAACTTCAGATTCCCGCCAGTCAAACAGTAGTACAGGGTACATGGCAGATGTCTCCATGTACTCATGTAGACTTAGATCAATATCAAAAATTTGATTTTGATACCTCGCTATCAATACCAAATCAATACTGTAAATTATTTAAATATTAAATTACTTTGAAATGTATGTGACCAATAAAGGAATCTTGAAACTTGACTCTTGAAATAAACAAGCCTATCTATGAATTAAACCGCAATATGTACAGCACACTTTCATCAAATACCGCAATTTCGAAATTGATTTGTTACATTTTAAATTTTTGGTGTCATGATGCACCACCCTTCTTGGCCAGCGACTGCCTCCAATGTGTAGAGATATGCCTCCATGCCGCTGTCTAGTGTTAGCTTCATAAGAAAGCTATGTGGGCTTCATTGCTTGGTGCTGGTGCCATATGTTACACCAGGATGATCTGGTAGACTGCAGGAACAGGGGGAGATAGTGAAACATGGTTTAAGACCCAGGAAGGTGGGGAGTACAAGGATTATAGAAAAGAGTAGTGACAGGTTGTGTGATCTTGTGGGTTTGACCTGGTTGTTGGCTCCAGTCAGGACATGGCTTCTTTTGCTTGGGCACAAGGTATGTTTTCAGTGAGCCTAAGCCAAATATAGCCTCAGCTTCCTGTTCTTAGGTGACAGGAGTGGAACCCAATGTGGTCTTCTGCTGTAGTAGGCCCTGCACCTTATGGTTCAATGTATCATGAAATGCTTTCAGAGACTAAGATATACTTTTAGGCTCACAACTCTTGCAAAGAGTTATTGTTTGAGTTATTGTAACACACCTGTCATCTCAAACCAGTGTAGTTATTCTGGACTTTTGATTTGTGTTGCTGACATGAGACTATAGTGAAAATCCTAGGAGATCAGCAGCTTCTGAAATATTCAAACCACCCATACCTCATTTTCACCAACATGGAGCTGGTGCTGGTGCTGGTGCCGGTGTTGGGCTGGTTTTCGCTTGGTGCCTATTGAGAACCAGCCTGCATTTCCACTGATTTCTAAAAAGAACGGAACAGAAATGTTACGTAGGAGGAAGAGAAAGTAAAGTAAAGGTTAATCTGTATTTCTGAACCAAAAGAAAAGTTTCCAGAGTATGACTCATTGCGCACTGTCTCTATTGCATGTTTCCACTTCTGTCTCCTTAAAGGCTCCCCGTCTGTGTGTGTAAGTGAGTTTATTTTTTATTCTCAGTTGTTGATTTACTGCTGTCCTTTTAAGGATTGTGCAATAAAAGAGTCTGTTAAAAACTAAACTTTGCAGTCCGCCTCATGATCTCTTAGCCATAATATTTAATTTATTGATCCTGACATATTTATACTTCATTGTTAAACATATTTATACATTATTATTAAATCTGGCCAGCAGATCGATCTTTCATTTTTCACTAAATAAAAAAATTATGTAACATTGCATCATTTATGTGAATTATACAAGTGTTTTAGTGCAATATTTTGGGTAAAATATCTTATCATTTTTTTCAGCAAATACAATTCATAATATTTTAAGCTATTTTATGACATTTTGTCTCCATAAAGGCTCCCCCGTGTGTGTTAGTTTATTCTCGCTTGCTGTTTTACCACTGTCCTGACACCATCATGACACCAAGAGGGTTAAGAATCGTGCAGTAATGCTGAAAGCTGATAAACACTGAACTTTGCTGTCCGCCTCATGATTTCTTCGGCACTCAAATGCCAAAATATTTTATTTATTCAACCTGCGACATATTTATACTTTATTTTTAAATCTGGCCAGCAGATCGATCTTACGTTTTTCTCAGAATAAAAAAAAAAAACTATGTAACCTTGCATCATTTATGTGAATTATACATACACTGTTATAAGACTAAACTATATCGGTTCTGGATTGAATTTTATGGGTATAAGGAAGGTTTGGACACCATAGCCCATCCCACTTTCACTGACGTTATGGTGCCAAATTCTGAGCCCAGCTTTTCTGTGGTGCTGTGCTGGAGATGTTTTCCTGGCCCAGGGCCATTTTTTGCGATGGAAATACATGGAACCAGTGCCAGATTGGGAAAAACTCCACCAGCAGTGCGTTGGTGGGAACGAGGCACCAGTCTGACAAGAGCTGATGTTCTCCATGTGTCAAATTTAGAAATAGAGACCGGTTTCACTCCCAGTCTTTTTCAACTTTTCAGAAAGCTGAACGTAATACTGAGTCATTGAAATAACAAATGAGAAAAGGCCGCAATTTGCATAACCTGATCATGCAAAATGTGACCTTTTCTTGTTTGTTATTTTAACTACCATTTAAAATGCCATTTGCCAAATGCCGCTACATGAAAAAGTCATACAAAGTTTTACCAGCAGGTAAACTCCCCAGATGAACCAGATAATGAAGCTCTGTGGGTGCACAGGTAAAGCAAGCTCTTCCATTTCCCCTCACCTCAGGTCCAGCTGCCCCACGCCAAATCCAGAATGGGGCCCCTGCAGATGACCAGGAGGGGCAGAGAAGGCAAGGCCTCAAGCAGTACACACAGGACATGAATGACAAAACATGCGCAGCTAGCCTGAAAATCCGACTGGAACACAAACTCAATTAGGCTAACAGATTACCAGATAACACTTTACTTGATGGGGCACAGATAATATAATATGCTGTTACTTATGTATTTATTCACCACAAACTAAGTCTTAGTTACATACTGATCTCATGTTTGTTGATCATTAATGAATCGTGATGCTTCTTTTATCTCAAGCAGTTTCAGTGTTTTTTACTATATCTGTTAATTCTGTAAACCTTTGGTAACTACTGAAAGAACAAATAATGAATAACACAAGTTAAATACTGATCTCATGTTTATCATTAATGAATCATGACATCTTTTATCTAAAGCAGCTACTATGTTTGTTCATTATTTGTACCTCGGAAGTAACTAAGTTACTACTAAGTATTTGTGCCCCTCAAGTAAAGTGTTACCACTGGTGAGCAGTTTGAACCTTGCAAATTATAAAAGTTCACATGAATATCTAGACCGTACGTCAAAAATGAGAATCTTCTAGTGGTGCACTAAGACCAACCTTTCTGTACAAGTGTTCTCCTTATTGTCTGATTGATCTGAGAGGAAGGGGCTGAAGGATATACATCTGACAAATATTGAAATAGTAATGAAGTGATATTTTGAAGCTGATTTGAACTGCAGCTAGGAGCTAAACATGTCAAACGAAAATAAGACCTGTTTCATGAATTAGTCCTTACGTCACCTTATCTGGTATATTTTTAAATCCGATCTCAGTGATTCATATTGAAATCTGGTTTCTTGGAAACATCAGAAACACTTGGGAACACTCTCACTAGTGACCAATCCCTATATAGGGGGTGCTCGGGTAATGACGTCTCGACATACGACGTTTTGAGACCCCCTGTACTATATAATATTCTGTACTTCATGGCATTCATTAGGATATATGTCTGCAGTGGCCATATTTCTCAGCCCATAGCTGTTTTCTTGCGCTTAAAGTGCTGTAGTGTTGTAGCTAGAGGACCCAACTTTCTTCTCCCATATCCGAAGAAGGTTCATGTGATGGTATTGTGGTTAATGCTGTCCTTTTGGATCATATACCTTCATCTCAGCCATACACACCTACTTTCCTCCCACAATGTTGTACATTTGGCACCAGCCTGTCCCTGTATGTCCACAGACAGGTGATGGAGCAGCAGCAGATGCAGGCACAGGAAAGGGAGAGACGGGCCTCCAACTCAGGTGAGCAGCTTGGACAGAGCCAGTGTCACCCACTGCACAGTGCTGCCACATGTCAAAGGTTACCAGGGAATCCCACATGCGATCTCGTATCAGGGAAGCAGAAACATGGCATTTAGCATCCTGGGGTATCCTATGGCTATGTAGGCCATACAGTATTCCGGCGGTTTCACTGTATATTCTGTGATAGTAGGTTATACAGTATCAAACTGTGTGCCTGTATATTCTGTGCTGGTAGGTGATACAGTATGCAGTTGTTTTCCTGTATACTCTGTGATTATACAGTAGGGGTGGGCAATCTTATCTACAAAGGGCCAGTATGTGTATGCAAGTTTTTGGGATAACCTTTAAGTCAATTGTTCAAACCGAGGTGTGAGGATTCTTCAGTCAGTCAGTTCTCTAATTAGTAATCTAATTAGGAAGTTGCAGCAAAAACCCACAAACCCAATGACCCTTTATGGATACGATTGCTCACTCCAATTATACAGTATCCTGCTGTTTGCCTCTATACTCTGTGGAGCTAGGTAATACAGTATCCAGCTCCTTGCCTCTATACTCTGTGCTAGTAGGTCATACAGTATCCAGCTGTTTGCCTGTATACTCTGTGCTGGTGGGTCATACAGCATACAGTTATTTGCTGTATGCTCTGTGCTTGTAGGTTATACAGTATCCAGCTGTTGCCCATATTTTCTGTGTCAGGAGGTCATACAGTATCCAGCTGTTTTCCTGTATGGTCTGCCCTGGTAGGTTATCCAGTATCCAACTACTGTATTTGTTTGTGTGCTCTGTGCTGGTAGGTTTTAAACTATCCAGCTGGTCGGGGCTAGTAGGTCATACAGTATGATCCTGCTGTTTATCTGTATACAGTGTCCAGCTGTTTGCTTGCATACTCTGTGGCAGTAGGTCATTCAGTATCCAGCTCTTTGCCTGTATACTCTGCGGTAGTAGGTTATACAGTACTGTGCAAAAGTGTTAGGCAGTCCAAAGAAATGTTTAAAGATGTTTATCTGGGTAGCAAGTGTACTTTGGCTTAGAACAAAAAACACAATTTAATATAAGAACATGTGCAAATTAAGAATAACACAAAAAAAAATAGTAGTAATAATAAAACTTCTGTTTTCTAAAAAGTTACTGATATCTAGTTGGATGGCTAGATGAACATCGCTTCAGATCCCAAACTTCTCCTCAGGGGCACCTCAGCCGTTCCATGATTATGTTAAATTTCACCAACAGCTCAATTAAATAATTAAATAAATAGGTTTAAAAGGTCAGTGACAGATTGACTAGCTGTATGAGGTGTGCTAATGGCAAAGTCAAAAAATACATGGCTGCACTGGACGGTCGCCGCAAATACTGGGATGATTTTAGCAGAGGTTCTGAAATAGCTAAGCTGACACACTTTGACATGCATAATATCATAGTTTCACAACACAAGGATAATCTAAACATCACTTTCTTTGCCTGCCTAAGACTTTTGCACAGTACTGTACAGTATCCAGATATTTGCCCATATGCTCTGTGTTAGTGGGTCATATTATCCAGTGGGTCATATTATCCAGCTGTTTTCCAGTATCGTCTGTCCTTTGTAGGTTATCCAGTAACCAACTGTTTGTTTGTGTGCTCAGAGCTGATGGGTTATACAGTATCCAGGTCTTTGCCTGTATAATCTGTGCTGATGGGTTATATAGTATCCAGCTCTGCCTGTATACTCTATGCTGGTGGGAAATACAGTATCCAGCTCTTTGCCTATATAATCTGTGCTGATGGGTTATATAGTATCCATCTCTGCCTGTAAACTCTGTGCTGGTGGGATATACAGTACAGTATCCAGCTGTTTGCCTGTATGGTCGGGGCTAGTAGGTGATACAGTATCTTCCAGCTATTTGTCTGTATACAGTGTCCAGCTGTTTGCTTGAATACTTGACATGAGGTCATACAGTATGCATCTCTGCCAAGTTGCGGCAAAAACCTGCAAACCCAATGACCCTTTATGGATACTCACTCCGATTTTACAGTATCCTGCTGTTTGCCTCTGTACTCCGTGCTGGTGAGTTATACAGTATCCAGCTCTTTGCCTATATACTCCGTGCCGGTAGGTCATACAGTATCCAGCTATTTGTTCATATATTCTGCACTGGTAGGTTGTACAGTATCTAGGTGTTTGCCCATATGCTCTGTGATAGTTGGTCATACACTATCCAGGTGTTTCCCTGTATACTCTGGACTGGTAGGTTATACAGTATCCAGTTTTTTGTCATTATATTCTGTATTGGTAGGTTATGTAGTGTCCAGCTGTTTGTCTGCATTCTCTGTGCTGGTTTCCATGTTTGTGTCCATTTGTTTCATCCTGTCTCTCCTGGTTTCCGGCTTCCACTCAGTGAGAAAATGCGGACAGTATCTTAGTTTAAGGGCATCGTGGCTTTTTCTGTTTCTGCAGGACCCTCTGCTTCCTCGGTGCTCAGCGTGGCCCCCGCCTCAAGTGTGCCTGCTGTCATGCCTGCCCCCATTGGCATGTATCTACCACCTCCACCTCCTCCAGGGCCACCTCCACCTTCCACTGGACCCCCCCCCCCCCCCCCCCCCCCCCCCCCCCC
>JAODJU010004550.1:0-10685 GCA_026776725.1 Gnathonemus echidnorhynchus
TCTTTGGGTCGGAACTTTCGTGAGTAATGGGATGCATGCATTTGGGGGATGGGGGGGGGGGTTTATTGGATCCATCTGATCTGAAATGCAAACAGCCAGTCACCAGGGGGCAACACTGGATGTTCTTTTTAGCTAATTTTTTTTATTTTTCTGTAGTAGTGACCAGGTCCTTTGATTTCACCAGATCTACAGCTATTTTCAGTAGCTTGTCCTTCTTACTCGTCATTCAGTAGCAGCTCAGCTTAGGAGCTCTTTAGTTTTTGAGTCGGCTCCTTGATGGCTGTCTGCTTATGGTGCATCATCTTCCTCACTGGTAGTGAAGAAGAGCACTTTCTAAATAAATGAATATAAACTTCGCGAACGGCACGTGGACGGGGTCAGGAGGTTCACATGCTGTTTGGTTCAGCATTAGAATAGGTTGAAGTGACTTGATGTGATTGTTGATTTCATACATGGTGGTTCCACCATCTTGGAAACGGCTCCATTACTTGAACGTACATGGACCACAGTGTCTGGTGCAGGGTTTCCCAGTCTGGTCCTTGGGGACCCACAGGTAGTCTTTGCAAAAATGTGGACTGTCTGGCAGGGAGCTGGGTGGGAGCAAAAATGTGGACTATCTGTGGGTCCCCTAGGACTGGATTGGGAAACACTGATATACAGAATTTCTGTGGCCGAAAGCACCTTATTAACGAGAGCGGTCCAGGCGAACGGCCAGACTCGTTAAAGCTAACAGGAAGGCCACAAGGCCAGTAGTAACAGCAGGAAGGCTTCTTTGAGCGCACAGCTTGCTATCTCTTGAAGTGTTTCTGGAGGCTAAAGGGTGTATCTAATGAAGTGGTGCATTTTCCGCGGTCGGCAGTCTCGGTGGTCATGAAACGCAGCCAAAGCCTAATGTTTCTTGGTTTTGCCGCTTGTGATGTTTATAAGCTCATGAGCAGCCGGGGTGATGGCAGGAGGAGCGACAGACATGAGCTCGGCCTCTTCTGCTCTCTCATTCCGCTGCATCGATAGTTTCACTCCCTGATAACAGAGTGAATCAAAAGCATAATTTGCTTCAGTGTTTAGATGCTAGTGGCACCAGAATCTTTGAAGCCATTTCCATAAATTGGGGTTTCCCAGAATCAAAGTGAACCTTATTTATTTCAGCTATGAATGATTGGGGAGTGATGCATTTTTATAAAAATAATTTTTGAGTGTTATTTATCAAAGATGAGTTGATTAGTTTATGAGACCATCCATCCATTTTCCAACCCGCTTGTACTTCTGGGTCACGGGGGGTCCGGAGCCTATCCTGGAAGCCACGGGCCCGAGGCGGGGAACAACCCAGGAAGGGGGGCCAGCCCATCGCAGGGCACACGCACACACCATTCACTCACACACGCACACACCATTCACTCACACACCAGTCACTCACACACCATTCACTCACACACCATTCACTCACACATGCATATCATTTTGTAGCATTTATGAAGCGTTGTCCTCTCCGTTGACATGTTGAAAGAGAGTAGGAGTTCTGATCTGGCTGCATTTTAGTATGAGTTAGCAGAAAAACAAATAAGATTCCAAAATTAGGCTTATTTATTTTAAAAAAAAAATCAGTTTCTGGGAGGAAAATGTGAAATGTATCTTTGTGTGGTCAGGTTGTCCTCTCTGGCCACTAAGCACAACTCTGTCTTCCTGTTTACAGGTAATGATGACAGATTTAATGATTTTGTTTTAAGAGACCCTTAAATGAGGAGGGGCATGTCCTGTAAACACATGTAGACATAAACATGTAGCAATGGAATGTCCACAGAAAGAAATGCGGTAAAAATATAGCTGGTAAATACAAGCTAAAAGGACACCAGGAACGGGCGTGACATTGATACCACGTTTGTGAGTCAGAGGCAGAGCAGTCATGCAGCTGCCTGGATCATCCGGCACCTTATTCTATATATTATTTGTTCCGTTTTATTTTGGGAGGTGTGATGTGCCGGAGGAACGGGAAGTTGATTGGGGTCAGTCCACAGGTTTCATATTTGGAAAGACACGGAGAAGACAGACCCAAAGCTGAACGATCGTGGGAAAGTGCCGTTACGCAACACGCGGACTTTGGGATGCCGTCGTGTGTCGGCTTGCCGGAAAATAATTGCTTTGGTCATTTCGGATGCCAGATTTTTGAATGAGGAATTCCGGTGTATTAGCTTGGCGTTAGACCCAAGCTGCGGGACTCTGGAAACACCCATCTGCCAGTCTGTCTCGTAGCTTCTGCCTTGTTCTGTTAAATATTCTTGGTCCCTGTGTACCTTTTTAGTTCCTTGTATTGTTCCCAGCAGCGCATGAAGCCCACAGGGTCACCTTGTCATTCAGATCCATTTCCAGGCCATAAGTTTTTATGGGAGGTTTATGGAATCTCCGAATCCATCGGTGTCTCAGGCAATGGGTCACCCCACCCCTCCCCCGTGGATTCTTCATGACCCGGTCGTTTTTAATCACAGGCGACCGTGGTGTGACCCCTGCCCCCCCTCCGACCTCATTCTTGGTGCCCTCTAGTATATCCCAGAGATCCGTGAAGGAGAGACGGACATCTAAAATAGCGAACCTCGCCGATGGTGTCCTCGGCGAACACAGCGTGGTCACACGTACCGAACCGCGGCTGCCAGCCGGAGTGCCGCTACCACGAGGCGAAGAGGACCGTGCGTGAAGGGAAATTACACTTTATCTGCTATTTGCACAGGTGCAGGTGCACTGCAGTTCTTTAGTTTTCACGTATCCAGTTTAACTGTCCTTTGAGACACGCCCACATATACAGAACCAGTCAAAAGTCTGGACACACCCTTTTTATTGCTTTTCTCTCTATCTTAGCTATGTTATTCACTTTCTAGTAAAAGGCATCGAGGCAATGAAGTAATACATGTTGAATATTTTAACCAAGAGAAGTATTCAACATCTCTAAATTTTCTCATATTTTAGACTTTTCAAAATAGCCCCCTTTTGCTTCAATGACAGCATCACAGGCTCTTGGCATTCTTTCAACCTGCTTCCAAATGTAGCCACCTGGAGCATTTCTCCTGCAGTCCTGAAGGAGTTTCCACAAGTTCTGTGCACAAATTGCTACCTTACTCTTACTCTTTGATGAAACTCACCCCAAAGCCGCTCTGTAGGGTTTAGGTCGGGGGATGGTGGGGGCCAGGTCATCTGTCACAGCACTCCATCTCTCCTAATGCTTACTACATAACCTCGAGCTGAGCTTGGGGTCGTTATCTTGTTGAAAAACAAATGATTTTCAGTCGATGTGCCTAGACTTTTGAGTGATACTGCTTATATAGAGTGAGAGTAAAGCGGGGGTCCAAGCACTAGGACAGGTCATTTATCGGGGGTGGGGGGGGGGGGCTTGCTTAAGAGCCCAGAGGATTTGTGACTATTCTTCTGAGGACAGGATTTGAACTAGCGACCTTCAAATCGCAGGCACCAAGCTCTAACCTGCTGAGCCGTGTGTGTGCCCCTCCCCTGGAGATATTTGCCTGGTTCACGGTGAGCCCCCACACACTCCTCCTCACTCCTGTCAGGGTGGCATTAGTGCCAGTCTGGCCCATGCTGTGACACCCGTCCTGGACCAGAAGCAGGTATCTGACAGACCGGGCCCAGAGTGACATGTGGCTCTCCATCACTTAGACTGGCGGGTCTCTTGGAGCACGCCTGGCTTTCAGGCCGGAGCCTGAGGGTTGGGGGACGCTTTAATCTCCCTTATCAGCGCTGGCCATTCCGGGATAAGCGTTCCTTATGGAAGCTTTAGCACCCTGGGGTTGCGCGCTATAAATTGCTCTTGTGTTTTTTCCATTGTATTTTATCGTGTGCCCAAGGCCCTGAGGAGTCGCGGGTGAAGCCTGACATTCTTAACACGTCTTGCTTTAGAGTGTCAGACTCTCGCTGCAGTAAACTCTATTTTTGTGCTTCTTGCAGGGACGGTGGCTGGGGTGTGGGTTTGCAGAGGAGGGGCCGGATGACAGTATTTAGGTCCACTGGAAAATGTCTGGGTGGCCAGTTAATAGTGTAGTGTTGGGTCTGCGTAATGTGCTTGGGGAAACGCCATCTTGGGGTTAAGGGATGCTTACTTTCCAGATTAGTCTGAGGATATCTTATAGAGATTTATTTGCATGGTTGTCGTTTAATTTCTAGGTGGCATAATGAATATCAAAAGCATATCAAACTTATTAAAAATTGGCATACATGGTTGCATTCTTCACATAGCCTTCCCTTGATTTATGTTGCTAATTAGTTCTTGAAAAAATGAATGAAAACAATTCAGTCGAATACAATAATTTGAAATAATAAAATTCTTAAAATTAATCGACTTACTCTGTCAGTTTTTTTCCCATACCGTTTCAGTGAAAACATACTCACAGCTGCCAGAGTAAGAACATCGGCCTGTGGGCTGAGGACCGGTCGCCGTTTCAGGCAGGAAAGCATCACAGCGTGGTCCACAGACAATAGTGGCAAGCTAGTGATGGGCAAAATGATGTTTCATGAACCATTTGCTGTATTTTTTTTCCTCACAAGATGGCGCTATTGATATGCTTTGGGGCATGCATGGTGCCCTTTTTGAGGGCACCATCTAGTGGAGTAAAAAAATACTGCAAATGGTTCATAAAGCGTCATTTTGTCCATCATTGCAGCAAGCCCAGCACAGTACATCGCTATAAAAAATTCAACATGTACTTGACATCCTGATCTTTAACTTAAGTTTTGGAATAAATTCATCCATCCATCTTCCAACCACTTATCCAGCACAAGGTCACAGCGACTTGTCACCCCATCCCAGGAGAGCTCATCCAGGACAGGATTACAGTCCATCAGGGCACATTCTCGCACACATTGGGCAGTTTAGCAATACAAGTCCAAGTAAACTACATGATATTGACAGCGGCAGGAAGCCCGAGTGCCCAGAGGAAAACCCACTTAAACACAGCTGGGGCCAGCAATCGAGGTTACAATTCTGGAAGCTACCCGCAGTTCCCCAGTGTTTTAAAAGAAACCGACATCTTAAATCTGCGGAATTCTTCATGGTCTCAGATCTTCTCAGTCGTGCTGGGTATCAACTAGAGGAAATCTGTTCTGAGCGTGACCAGCAAGGCCTCGTGTTTTTTTTCATTGCATTTGATCATTTTTAGAATCAGGCAGGTTTATTTTAATGGAGAATCTCAAAATTCGATAGAGACACTGTGGTGGTTTTATTTCGAGGTCACTGGCAGTTCAAATGCGGTTTGATGGTTGTCATTAAACGGTTGTTTTGTTCCTTTCAGTTTTTAGCTGCTTTACATGACAAAAGGATGGAAAATATGGCACATGGACACCTATTAGGGGTATGGAATGATGCCCTTTATTTTATCTACGTCTTGCCCTTTTGGTTAATAAGAAGATTCAGAGGCACCAGGCTGTGGATGTTCATCAGTGAAGCTCATTAATGTAATTGTGGCCCGCTAATCAGATTATGGGTCTCTCTTGCTGGCTGTAAGCATTTCCGTCAACCCTGAAGCAAAGTACCTTATGGCAGAGATGACCTCTGGATTGTGGGATTATATATGTTGGGAGTCATTTCCAAGTGTGTCCCCGAGCAGCGAGGAATATGCTCCCTGCACCTTTTGAGAAATGAAATTTAATTTCCCCCGGGATCCCTGGAACCTCTGAGCTGATGGGACCCAGAGGACACCGGAACGTCTGTTAGTCTCCGGAGACTTCCGACATGCATTCACTAAGACCTCTAACACATCTTTGACCCAACTCCCAAAACTCTGCAACTAAACCCTTCCCTGGGTGTCCTGCACGCCGTCCCGCCTGATTTATAGCATCCGCACTTTCTTCCGGTACATGCCGTACAGAGTAATATCAGTACAGTATGTCCTCCTTATGCAAATAAACAATGTGTACGTCCACACGCGTGTGAAAATGAAATCCCTCAATGGGCCGGTCTCCGTGGTTCTCCGGTGATATAATAGGTGTGACTTCATAGGTGTTTCAAAGCCATTCGGGGGAAAATAGATGGTGACTGCAGGAGAACAGGCCACCGGGGGAGCTGTGTGTCTCTCCCAGCAAAGTGAATAATTACCTGAGTCCCTGTATAATCGCCACGCTTGGGGTGACTCCCACTGACAGCGGTAATCAATAACAATAACATGATTGGCAGCCCGGGCAGGGGGGTTCTGACAGACCCATAAGACATTCTTTCCATTCCCTCAGATGGGGGGGGGGGGGGGCTGCTCACTCTTAGCTAGAGGATGGCAGTGCGATGTGTTTTGAACACCGAATAATGTGTTTCTGCACAACTGGGGTGATGAAATTATTTTTTGTGTTTTGTCAGAGGATGAATTCTTCATTATGTGTCTCCTGCGGTCCCCAACCAAATGGGCGTATACTGAGTCACTGCACGAAAGCGGAGTCTCCGTTCTGTTCCCAAGGTTATCACAGGACTAAGTATGTAGAATTCTTTTGAAGGCTGTTTAGGATATGAAAAGTCTTTTGCCTTTTTAACATTTTTACTAACAGAAAGGATTTTCTCAGTTTTGCTGTTAATTTAAATGAAACAGGTGTAATTTTGTGCAAACAATAGCAGCATGTAAACTATGATGGCTTGTATATAATATATATGAGAGTGTGTGTGTGTCTATATATATATATATATATATATATATCCCACAAAGATATACTTACAAACCTGTGCGCGTGTGTGTGTATAATTTTTTAAGAGTCACACTGCATATTTTGCCTTTCAATAAAGAGGCCTGACAGAGAGGCGTCGAAGGAACGCAAACATGCACACAGAAAGTATTCTGACTGTAGTAAGCAAATGTCAGCCTGGAAGAAAGAAAAATCCTGGACATTCCAGGCATTTTAGGTCCCAAAAACGAGGGCATGTGTGGTTTCCCCATATGCATTTAGCACGACGGGACCCCCCCATCTCTGTTAGTCGTCAGCCGGAATGTGGCAGCCGATGCCACTGCTGCAGTACGGCCATCGCATGCCAGCACGCAGGACGCATGCACGCCTCGTGTCTCTGTCAGGCCGCTCTCCTGGAAGTATTTCAGTGCTTTCTGCCCCTGGTGTATACAGCCCAAAATAACACCTGCGGCCGCCACCCGAGGTAAATGAAGATTGAGGGGGTTTTGGAGCTATAAATTAGATCATTTGCCAGTTTGACAGGCTAAGTGACTCCTCCTCTCTCGTCACGGTGGGTGCAAATGAAAGTTGCCAGGTGCCGAGGGTAAATTGAGTTGCGCTGCATTTTTCGAACTGCTTCAGGGTCTGCGTTATTTATCTTAGGGCGCCGTGGTGTCACGACTCGAGGCTGGGGTGAGGAATGTCATAGTCACGCTCTGTGGAACGCAGTAAACCTGACCCCCCTCCTACCACCTATCTGGGGGAACGGAAAGAACATCCTATGGGTTTGAACTAGGCAGGCTTGGGTTACTGTGACTCACTGCGGTATCAGGCTTGGGTTACTGTGACTCTCAGCCACAAGGCTGGTACTGCCATAAGAGACTGTTTGAGGCCTGTGACTCGCTGCGGTATCAGGCTTGGTTTAGTGTGACTCGCTGCGGTATCAGGCTTGGTTTAGTGTGACTCGCTGCGGTATCAGGCTTGGTTTAGTGTGACTAACTGCGGTATCAGGCTTGGGTTACTGTGACTCACTGTGGTATCAGGCTTGGATTACTGTGACTCACTGAGGTATCAGGCTTGTGTTAGTGTGACTCCCAGCCACAGGTCTGATACTCCATAAGAGACTGTTTGAGGCCTGTGACTCACTGTGGTATCAGGCTTGGGTTACTGTGACTTCCAGCCACAGGTCTGTATTATAACCATGGCTACGTGTGGTAGAGTATAGGGAGGCAGAACAGTAAGAGATCCTGGTTGTGGAGCATGAATACAGCCAGCAGATCACCCCCAGCCTGTAAGACTGAGATTCTCGCGCTCTAGGGGATTTTTGTGTGTGCTGGCTTTTCACAGTTAATCCTTTAATTAGACTGATTAAATTCTAATAGTGATTTAGTCAGTTTGATTTTTTAAGTGTGTTTCTTCTGGTTGCAATATAACAATGTGCTGTTAGGCTGCCTTCTGTGATTATACCCTTCGGATACTTTTTCCTGTACTCTTTCCTTTGTCTCATTGCGAATAAACGGCGTACTAATGAGAGTAGATGTTCCATATTCCTCTGTCATGTCCTTCTGCTGCTTGTTCCTGGCGCATTCACACACTTCAGGAGTTATACATTTTTAAATAAAGCAGGCACTCAGAGGGTCGATCAGCCTCAAAAAGAAGAGTTTGGTATTCAAAAAAGGAAAACTTTATGAAAGATTTAGCAGGTAATTTCCACTAGTAATGTGAACATATTCTAAATGAGTGTATGTTTAGACTTGCTTGTATACTCAGCATGTATTATTTAGTACAGAACACTTAATATTTTAATGTACAGTAATTCCACACCCAATCATGTAGAAAGTGGTTCTTTTTGCAGCGGAGTACCCTGTGCATTATGGGAATTTCCTCACTCTGCTGTGTCCTTCCTCTTCTCCGCAGCTCAAGAGTAACATGCAGTCTGTGCAAATCCAAGTCAACCACGACTTCAACGAGTAAGTGGCCCGTGTCAGAGGGTCGGCAGCTGTCTGCACCTTTGTTGACCACCGTCATCACCGCCTAATGACAGTCTCTGTCATGCCTAGTAACACGGCACATGTAAATGGAGCGGAGGTGGACAGTTCAGGTCCAAAAAGTAAAAATCCAGACCAAGTTTATATTTCAACCAATCAGCTGAGTGCTCTATGACTTTGACTCTTTATAATCGAATAGATAGCCGAGACAAAACCGTGGTCTGGAATTTCATTTTTTGGACCTGAACTGTCCACCTCTGTCATGGCAGGTGTACAGTGTTCTGACAGAGTTCAGGCTATTCATAGGGAGATTCAAAGGGGCCCCTGAACAAAGCCCCCCCCCCCCCCCCCCCCTTGGCAAATTCTACTATGGGGACCCATATTTCTTCCATATTGAAAGTGGGGCATGACATCTAGTTCGGTGACTCACATTAACCCTTGCAAATGGTGTCCCAGGAACCTTGCCTTTTAATGTTAGCAGAGCACTTGCCGGTAATTAGGGCCTGACGGGTCTTCGCCAAACAGCTTGTGCAGGAGTACTGGGTTGGATGGGGAGCTGTGAGCCCGTCCCATTGGCTGATTCAAGGCCTTCAGTGTCCTGAGTGCTGGTGCTCCTACCCCCCTTTGTGTTACTGGTGAGAGTCATGACTTGTATTGAATTACCCCTTTTTTTTCGTATTTATATTGGGGGGGAAATGGAAAAAAATAGCAGCATGAATCTAGCATTTCCCCCTTTTAAACTCCAGCTAGGATTCTGCAGCTTGCATTACGCTAAAATGCTAAATCGACTAAACCACTTTGAATTTAGTACAGAGTTTGACAAGGGGATCTTTCTAATGTGATGTCAGTGGAAGGGGATGGGGGGGTGGTAATGATTAAAAATTAAGCAGCACTTTGAAAGAAGAATGGAAAGCAGTTAATCTCCTGCTGGTTGTGGCTGGCCCCCACGTGTGTCTGGTCTGAAGGTCTGCATGCGACCCTGCGCGGCTGCACGTTGCATTTTTGGCGAACCGCAGCAGAAAGCGGGCGTGGAAGAGGCTGAGGGTGAAGCGGCCTGCATGTTTGCCGTGTGACTCTTCAGAACATGGGACCCCCCCCCCCGCAATGACCCTGACTAATGACAAGAGCAGAGTTGGAAAGTTCAGGTCCAGGAAGTACAAATCCAGACCGAAATTTTGTTTCTAGATTTGTACTTACTGAACGTTAACATTTCCACCTCTTATGAGATCCTTGAGTAATTAAGACGAAATTAGCTTTCTGAATGTTGAGCACATTTCCCATCCATCCTGTTAATTCGACGCCCCAGTGCGTGTCACTGTTAAGCACAGTGCTTCCCCGTCCAATGGGAATGGAGCACAGCGTGGGCGTGCCTTTCCGCAAGGACTCTGTGTGGAAGCCTCACAGACACTGTCTTCTTTTGCCATTGTCTCTGCTTTCTTCCTTATGCTTTTAATTCCCGTCTCCGTGCACTGAAAGTTCCAGACAGCGAGGGCCGGCGAGGTAGAGATTCTTCCCTTAAAATCACACAAAAATCCCCCATCAGCTTCCTGCTGCCTTGTTTGTGTTGAGCAGGAGACCAGACATCATGAAGCAGAAGAACGCCTTTCCCCCCAACTTCATCCATTCCCTGGACTCGACCCACATGATGCTCACGGCTCTGTACTGCTACTGGTATAACGTCAATGTTTGTCCTTTTGTGTTTGCTGCATAATTAATATATATTAGGCTATTATAAACAAGATGGCCGCCAGCTGCTGGATTATGTAATGCAATTGCTTTATTATTCTGTACGTCATCAGTTGCACCCTGAAGGCACGCTATAGCTATTGAGGAGGAGTAATAAATTACTGAAGCTTGGTATCTGTCAGAGAGCCCCTGCCCCTCGTTTGTGGCAAAGAAAGAAGGGGAGCGGAAGCCCAGTGTCATCTTCCAGAGCATTTAAACAACATGGAAATTGGAAGATACGCGAGCATCCAGTGTCTTTGGTTGTCAACGTGAAGGAAGTCCATGATGTTTGTTCTAAGGCTTCATAGCTGCTGCTTGAGTTTTGGCAGAGATCGG
>JAODJU010004551.1:0-10676 GCA_026776725.1 Gnathonemus echidnorhynchus
CCATTAAAACCACGCTTCTACCCGATTTCCTGGCTCTCTCGCCTGCTTGCTTGCTCGCTCGCCCACCGGAACGTGACGTGTGTGTGTGTGTGTGTGTGTGTGTGTGTGTGTGTGTGTGTGTAATAAACACAGTGTGTGTGTGTGTGTGTATGTGTATATATATATATATATATGTATATATATATATATATGTATATATACACAGTATATATGTATACACATACAGTACACACACACAGTACTGTGCAAAAGTCTTAGGCAGTCCAAAGAAATGCTTAAAGCCGTTTATCTGTGTAGCAAGTGTACTTTGGCTTTCAGTGCAAATTAAGAATAACACAATAAAAACTAGCAAAAATTCCTTCTCTTTTCTAAAAAGTTACTGATATCTAGTTGGATGGCTAGATGAACACCGCTTCAGTTCCCAAAATTCTCCTCAGGGGCACCTCAGCCGTTCCATGATCTTCTTAAATTTCTCCAACAGCTCAATTAAATAATTAAATAAATTGGTCGCACGTCTTTTCTTGTATTAAAATAAAAGTGCAAATGTGTCCTATTTCTCCAGCAAAATTGCTACAAAGACTAAACTGAATGCAATCAGCAATGTAAAAACAAATCATACTTAAACAAAGCATATGTCCTGTAATAAATATTTTATTCGTGCTAACGTTATTATTATAATACCTGTGGTTCAGTCACTTATACTCGTGCACAATATGCTTGCAAATATTTTAAAAACAAATTATCACAAGTATTGGCCTATATTTTTATATTAACATAATAAAGTAATACTAAACAATAACACAAACAGACAAATAAAACACTTTTAAATTCAAATGCCTTCGAATTTATTTGCACATTTTTTCTGCAGAAATGTGGGTTAAAGACTCCGGTCACTGTACTAGTCTATTAATATACGCTCTCAGCAACTCTCAGAGAGCCCGTTCGATGAACGAATTGAACTTACGGGTTTTCGGACACTTGGTGACTCAAAAGAACCTGTTCGATGAACGAATCAAACTTACGGGTTTTCGGACGCTTGGTCGGTGAATCAAACGAACAGTTCGCGAACCGACCCCAAGAGCTCTCGCGGCGTTTACTGCGGAAATGCAGTTACGCTGTTAAAAGGAATAAAATAAACGCAGCTCTTCATCGATCATTTATCACAACAGTAAATTATTGCATTTCTGTATAACAAAACTATATGTCTTTCATCAAAGAACAAACTAAAATATTTATTAACTTTGACGTTTACACAACAACGTATGCAAGTTTACTCATGCTCATTGTATGTGTATGTGTGATTGTATTGGTAATATTGCAGTTGTTAACTGCATGTGATACTCATGCACATGAATTTGCATGGCTTAAGTAAAGAAAATAAAAACTATGCTTATATAGACGCGTGTTTATTCAGCATCGACACCCTTTCTGCTTTTTATATATTGTTTTTTTTTTATTGTGAATAGTCAAGCTGAACATTTTTGTTGAACACCAGTGCTATCTTTCAGTCAAATAACGTAACCTTGAGACAGATTTATTATCCGATCCCATGATTCGTTGAGTCATATGGTCAGGCGCAAAAAAAGACGAAAAAAGTGAATCATAGAATCGGTTTTAGAATCGATTCATTACAACGGACAGTTCGAAAGTATCGAATCAGTTAATTGAGCCGAACTTCCCATCACTACTCAGCTGTAATTTGAGACACACATTTTGGAACCGTAAATGGAATTTAAGTCTGATGATTGTTAATCTCATTTACACTGATGCCTGTTCTATGATATATTTGCACTAAGAGCACTCCTTCAGCGAAGAAGAAGTTGAAGAAACGTGTTACAGTAATTGCTGTAAGTTCAGAATCTGTACGTATTAGTGATGTGGTTATCCGTTACTTTCACGTAATCATTACTACTGAGTACTCAGCAACCCAGAATTCGTTACTTAATACTCGTTACCCAATACTCGTTACCACTTGGTTGCCTATGCATACAATAACGAATGCTGCTACCTATACTGTACCGTAGTCCATAAGCCTACAACGCTTAGCAGCGTCGCGTTAGTGTGGGTAATTTGACGCATGATGCTATTGCTGGTTGTAAGAACAGCAATCATGATTGCTTTCTCAAAATTGAGTATCAAGATGCACTGCGCACGGAGCACAAACAAAGGAGAGCGGAATGCCAGGAGTTGGGAAAGAAACAGGGTTTTAATGAAAAGGCAAGGCGAACGCAGACTGACAGTATAATGACTGGACTGGGGAAACAAACTGAAACACGGACTAAATACATTGAACTAATGACAGCAACAGGAACATGGTGAACACTGGGAATCCACACTAGGTTAACAAGGGGGTGTGGCACACGAGATCGGGCGAGCGGGTTTAAGAGCCAATATATAAAAATATGGCCGACTGAATATAGATAAGAAAGAAAAATCTAATCTAACCAAATGTGCTGTGAAGCTGCTATTAGCTATTTATCATAGTTTTGAACAAAGATTATGGTTCTTGTTAAGGAACATGATCATTTGTACTTTTTCAGCTGACAGCCGGCTATATGTCTCTTATTTATTAGCTGGCCACTCTTAGAAAATATTCGTTCACAGGGCACAGACGTCACAACAATGCACAGATATTTTCTGGCTAGTTGCGCCAATTGACCGTATATCTCACTGCGAGCCCTCCACCACGTCAAGGGATCGTCATTTCGACCGATGTTCGGCTCAGCCACGTATTGTCGTATTATAGATATAGCTGATGACTGAGGATTGTGAATGACGATGGAAGCCTTGCGGTCAAAATCTCCCCATATCAAGTCTTCGGCATCGTCGTCAGCTGTATAAGTATAACAAACATGAAATAGGCAATTAACACGAAATAATGCATTTGCACTTTTTTTGCAGCCATCCACTATAAAATTTGTTCGGGCATAGACACATGCCTGTCTGCATTATACCGCTATCGTTATAGTTCCTTATAGTTCTCAAAGTGGCCAGAGTTATAAAAAATGTAGAATAGAAATTAATTTTAAAAAATTAAGCTGTGTAGTTACATGTCTCAGTTGCTGCTGGTTGTTGGATTGAAGCTGATGCAAGTCCGGACGTTGATGCTGCATTCGAAAACATTCGTGTCAGTGTTGCAGTGACATTTCTGTGTACATTGATGTAGTTGGCTTCATTATCAAACCCTTTTTTTTTTTTTTAAATCGTGGGTCCAAAAATGTTGCTTTTGCAAGTTTGTCGTCGCTTTCATATGCTCCAAATCTCTTCTGTAATCCATCGCTAAGTGTCTTGCTTAGACCTTGGGCGATCGTAGTTTTGAGGGTAGCTTTTATTTTATTGCAGGCTGACAACAACCCATGCGTCAGAACAATGAGTTTTTATATTGTCACGTTCTGTTCTGCTCTCATTTCTGATGTTACGACCTCAAATGGTCGTAATACGGCGCATACTTCCTTCAGTGCTGCCCATTCATCAACAGTCAGACGAGTGACTGGAGTATGTAGTACTGCAATAGCAGCGTTCAGTGGTTCCTGGACCTTACAAACACGCTTACACATAAGTTGAGTTCCACCTAGTTACAATGTCATTTTTTAATTTCAGTATGGTGTTGTCTGGCTTCATTTGCTCCTGCAGCACTCTAAACTTGTCTGCAGCCAACATACTTCGACGGAAATGTTCAACGATGGCTTTAACCTTGGTCTTAAGGTCTTGTAAGCCATTGACGGCATTTTGGACTATAAGATTTAGGGTGTGCGCATAGCATGGAACGTGTGATAATTCAGCTTTAGTGACAGCTGCAACTTGATTTGGTGCGTTATCTGTCACCACAGCAACAACTTTGCCAGGTAGGTTCCATGCACTGATAATACGTTTCAACTCATCACTCAGATTGTCGGCAGTATGACGATCAGTGTATTTTAGTAATTCCAGCAAACATGACCCAATTTCAAAATTGCTGGTGATGTAATGTGCAGTGAACGCTAAATAGTTTTCAGTGCATCGGGATGCCCAGCTGTCAGTTGTCAAACACACCCATTCAGCATTATCCAACAAACGCTGAACTTCTACAACAGCGTTTCTGTATGCGGCCGGAAGCAGGTCTTTTGTCAGCGTCCACCGAGATGGTATGATGAAGGACGGATCTAACGCAGTCACGAAGTCGCGAAATCCTTTATCCTCCACAACAGAGAATGGCTGTAAATAACGTGCAATCATTTTTAACAGCAAGAAGTTGAAACACTTTTGACGGACGACTGATGTAGGACAAACAACGAAGCCTGTTAATTTTTGCTGCTGATGTTGATTGTCGGTTTGACGTGATGATTTCGACGTGACGCTAACTACAGGACTTGCTGCATCAGAGGTTGTAGCCATTAGTGCAGTTTGACTGTCCGAAGGCTCAGGCTGGTTGGCATTGACGGATTCATTGTCAACCATGACAGTGCTGTTTGTGTTGCTGGCTTCTCCATCCGGTATGTTTGAACTGATGGCCGAGTTGCTTCCTGCCTTTTTTGCAGCTTTACGACAGGGTGCAACATCTTCAACTTTTGACGGATGCTTTGCATGTAAATGTTTCCTAAATTTGACGTGGATCCACCTTGGTATGAGATCTGCTGCCCACATGCATCGCATTTTGCTTTCATAGCTCCCAGGATGACTGAGAAGTGCAGCCACAAATTACTACGCTTTTTCCCCAGTTGAAATTGAGACATGATGATTATTAACAACAAACGACTAAACTAATACTATAGGCTGCCAGTAGCAAAAATATTTTACGCTATACAATAACAGATGTCTCACAGTGAATACAATTTATGTCCACGCACTGCTTTCAAACTCAGAGAGAGGTAGGCCTAGAATAATCCAACTGACTGACTGCACAATCAGAGCGAGTACTAGGGTTGCCAACCGTCCCGAATTGTCCGGGACATCCCGAAATATGGGTGATTTTGATTCGTCCCTTCAGTGAACGGACGAATCAAAATCACCCATATTTTGGGATGTCCCGGACAATTCGGGACGGTTGGCAACCCTATCAGCGAGTACATAAGAATGATGCAATCTAGTTGCCTAATTCTGTTGGTTAGCTCGTAAATGAAATGGATATCGGTACCGCAGTCGGTAGTCATTCAGTTGATGACCGTATCGTTACTCGGTACTTTCAGTTGGATAGTGGAAACGGGTTTATCGAGTGATTACTCAAGATGGCAGGAGCCTGGAGGCTAGTCTCAGGCTATACCTGGGGTGCCCAATACGTCGATTGCAAAGGTAGTCTGGATAGATTGTATGGCATAAAAAATGGATGTCGCGTTCAACTGCGCCAGTTGCTCCATTTTTTTCACAATGTCATGTTCAAAGTGCATTTGCCTCATCTGTCAGTCTACCGTTGCTATTCCAAAGAAGGGAAATGTGGAGCGGCATTTTCGGACTGTTCATAAAAACTACGAAATTAACTTCCCTTCGAAAAGTGAGCTGAGAAAGAGAAAGGTGAAAAATACAAAAATGTCAAAAATACTTACTTTATCCCAAAGGGAAATTATTATTATTATTATTATTATTAAGTAATACTAAATATTTTTATATATAAATATATAGTAGGTAGATAATTTTGACTTGGTCATGTATAAGTAGCTCACAAGCTGAAAAAGTGTGGGCACCCCTGGGCTAGACGGAACCCGCTTCCTAACCCTAGACCCCCCCCCCCCCCATCAGACTCGTATGTGGGCCATACAACATGCAGTCAATGAGCGCAGGCTTCAGATAATGGAACAGAACTGCATGCCAGCCAGAACTGCCGAAAACAAGAGTCTGCAAGGTGAGTGCCGATTGGGCGGTTTGATCGGTCATTTCGTTACTGTCAGCAACGAATCCTTGAACAGCTGAATACTCGTAACGATTCCTTACTGCCTGGTATTTGTTACTTAGGTACTCATTATTACTCAAATCTATACCACTAGTACGTATGTTGTTATGCTTCAAATTCTGTAAAATGCTGGTGATGACTCTATACAAAGGTTGTGATGATTTGAGATGCTGGACGCAGTGGATACCCAAAGTCAACAATAAATTTTGTGTTAACGGCGTAAACAGCATTGATGTGTTGGTAAGCAGTATAATAAATTGCTAGGGAGGAAGTCTCAGTAATATTTCTGCCTAGCAGAAATTTTCACTTGTAAAACCCGTACAACTAAGCAATTTGGTCAGTTATATTTAGCAAAGCAAAGCTTTGCGCTGCTTATTACCGCATCATGAATTGCAGTTGATTTTCCAGAACAAACTTTAACACCAAGTTGTATGATGTGGCGATAATTTTTGTGTCCATATTGTTCAGTTAAATTTAAAACATTCGAAACAACCTGCTCATCTTCTATCTCGATCTTCTGAGATGCGAAACGTATTTGGTATTGATGGCCAAAACGACGCTTTGTGAACCGATTACGATATTTTTGAGCCCACATGACGTTTTCAGTTTCTATTTCGACATGCTTTGAGTGCTCTTTTAAACAGAGAGCTCCATCTAGTGGGGTCACAAAATTGTGCACAGGGTTCCAGAAGTAACATTTTGGCCATCACTACCGTATGACAAGTGTTTGTCACATTCTGACGATAAAAATAGTTTATAACTACGAATAACCATCTGGGTTCTTGACTTTTAACTCAGGAATAAAAGAAAGAAATAGTGATTTTGCATTTATCGTTATGCTTAACGATATCATCCCACATGAGATTTTTTTTATCGTGGTAAAATCTTCGGCGATATTGCCCAACTCTTCGCCCTGGCCATGTGATTACATAAATGTCCATGATAATGCCTGTCAGATTTGATTTTAAATTGAAGTGTTGAATGGTGTATTTGGTTATACCATTTGACTCCCATGACAAGCCTCTGTTATAGATCAAATATCAGTAGTTTATCAAATATCAGTAGTTCATGATATTGGTTAAAGATGTAAAACGATCTATCTTATTTTTTGGAGCTATTTTTAAGTGTTCAATAATTTGTAAAAGTGATTTATCCACAACATAACTATCAAAGCTCTGTAAGGCTAGGATAAAATGATTACGTTGCATGACCTTTGTGTTTTAGAGATGTTTATTTATAATGCATATTTGTATTTCATCCACTTACCATTTTGAACAATATATAATGAAACATGTGTATGTAATTTCATAATGTAGTACAGGGGTGGCCAATCTTATCCGCAAAGGGCCCATGTGTATGCAGGTTTTCACTGCAACTCCCTAATTAGATTACTAATTAGGGGACTGATTGGCTGAAGAGTCCTCACATCTGGGTTTGAACAGCTGACCTACAGGTTATCCCAAAAACCTGCATACACACCGGCCCTTTGCGGATAAGGTTGGCCACCCCTGATGTAGTAGAATGAAGTGGGTGAACAGTGACTGTTGAACACAAACAGCAGTTTTATAAGACCTAAACCTCCAATAATTTAGTGATAGGAAAAATGTTACTCAAAGATAAAAAAAAATTACATCTGTAAATGCAATTTATGACATTTCTGGCCTTTCATAGTTAACACAATATAATAGAGCCTCTTTACACACACACGCACACACAAACAGATAGACACAAATACACGGACAGACACACAGGCCCTGTTTACACTTGTTTTTAAAATGCAACTTAGGCGATTGTATCACAAGTAGGCAGCCAAGACACTTCACCATTTGCACCTGTGTCTATCATGCATCTCCAAGGTGTCCAGCTGACCACTTGCATTCAAATTTCGTTATTGCCTACATCACAATCAAATAGCCCTGCACACATTTATTACATCTAAGTCACCAGATAAGCACCAGATATCACGGGCTAGCTAAGAAAACAGTTACAATAAGAGTTGTCTAGTTTTCATTGAACTGAATCTTCTGCCCAAATGTAATCTGGTTTAACTCACTCTAACCATGTACATCAGTGCTCCTCTCCATTTTTTCGAGCATTGACGCACTGTCACCAAAGCAACCAAAATGTGTCAGGGTCACCACCCGTCTTTATCAGCCTTTCGTGTCTCCTCCCAGCTTGGCCAGCAGGTGTCGCTGGCCATCCTCATCCTGTTCTCCCTGTTGTGCAAGTCCTTTGTGTTTCCCCAGCTCCCTGGACTACCGCATGGGTCTAGGGTTGAGCATGTGGTTACTAACCTGTCAGTTGTGTGTTGGAGTCCACCCACCTTTGTATTTAGTAGATTTTGTTGCCTAGTGTTTCCTTTGTATTAGTTTTTCTAGTTCCTGAGTTTTGTTGTTTGCATTCTGTTTTGGTTTTTGCTTTGGGCCCTTGGTTGTGTTTTACCTGTCTTTGTTATTTCCCTAGTGTTGGATTCTGTTTCCAAGTTTTCTGAGTTCCATTATTTAGTTTATTAGATCCACCTGTTTGCCGTTTCCCTGAGCCTCTAGGTCAGGGGTCACCAACATGGTGCCCGTGGGCACCAGGATGCCCCCAAGGACCACATGAGTCACCTGCGGACCTGTTCTAAACATAGCACAATTCACAAGTGAGCAGCATCTAAAATTAAATTTTATCCTGTTGCTATTCTTCTTTAATTACATTTGCATTAATATAGATTTGAAAATGACACTATCTAAAAAAAACCCATTTAAAACATGTTTATTATACATGAAGTTCAGATAAGGGCTAACCTATCTCAGTTTCAAAAAGGTTGGTGACCCCTGCTCTAGATTGTTCTCACCTGTTCTGTGTTTCCTTGTTAATCCTTTGTATTTAAGTACCTGATCCTGCTCTGTTGCCTGAGGAGCCATTGACTGTGTTTTCTTGATTTTGTGATGTTGGTTCTTCTGTTTGCTATGTGTGCTTCCCTTCCTGTTCTCTGTGGTACCAGTTTCCCTTCATAGATCATTTTTTTGTTCTGTCAGTTATATTGTTCCCCTGTTTAGTTTTGACCCCTCGTGGTTGTTTAGTTTGTAGTGTTCCCAATGTTCTCATGATCTGTAAATAAACCCCTGTTGTTTTGCGGAGCTGTAAGAGGATCATCACCATCTTTTCCTCCCAGCATAATGCCTTGCCCCCGTGACAAAATATCCTGCATTGACTGGGATGCACCAGGATGCCTTAGCGTTTGCAAAAGTTATGTGGCTAAATGCATCTCAGATCACTCAAGATGTATTTTAAAACCAAGAGTAAACAGGGCCTTTGATCTCCAGAAACACAGACACTGAAACACACAAACAAATGGACAGACACATGGATGAACATGCAGACTGACATTTTTATCCTGATTCATTGTTGTTTTTAGTTTTCTTAACTGAGATCACAATAGAAAACATGAATTCATGATTCTGTTGTTAAATGTTTTTCATACATTGGAATTAAATAAAAACATCAACTTCAGCTAATCTTGTTGACTGTCACTTGATTTTCAGTGTCAATTTCTTCAGCAAGCAATGGCCTTTGACTGCAAAATGTCTCTATGTCTTCATCACATAATATACAGTTATTGTGATCAAAACTGAATCTTTGTCTAAGAAGTTCTCCTGAGGGATATATACAATTACTTTTTTGCTTTTGGAGGTAAGATTAAGAAGTTAATGCATAATTTCTCTAAAGTAGGCTAATCAAAATTTATACGATGAATTCCATTACAGTATAAAACACTCAACTGTCATCTCTACTTGCAGTAATGCATCTTGGCTTCAGTTCTAGAAAATGTCTGCTTCAAAATAACTGCTGATCCTCATTATAAAAAGCACAAATTAGAACAAGTTGAAGATGTATTTTTTTTTCTAAACACACTGCAGTGTCTCCAGCAAATCATGTGTAGTGGTTGCAGATTATTACTTTGAGAGGGAAAATGGTAATCAGCCATATGAAGTGTAACTTATATTTTGATTAGGACTGGCTCAGTCAGGCACATACTGAAGCTGGAAGGATTAAGAAATGAGTGGGCCAGTGGCATGTTGTTTTTGCCCATTGTATCAGTCTTGTTCATGTTTTCCAGGTGGTATGTGGCCCCCCACAGCTAGTGGTGTATACACCAGACTCATACATGGAAGCAGATTACAGTAAATGGTGTTGCTTTACATTAACCCCACCTTCATAATGCATTCATTATGCATTCATCGAACACTGAGTGCTCCTTTTGTAATGCATTCATAGAACATTTACAGCTTTACTTTATACTAATAAGAAATATATGATAATAACAAACATTATAATTGTATAGTTATATAATGTTATTAATGTATATTAAAGCTGTTAACCCTCTGCAGTCTGAGGTCTCTCAGCTACTTACAGTAGTCTGATATACCTTGACGTTTTTAAATATTTCACCTATCCAAAAACATTTATCCCAAAGTGCTACAAATGCTTTTATTAAGCACAAATAATCTGAGACCATTTAGAATGTAATTGTTCTGTTTTCTTTTTAAACCAACTCTAAACGTACACTTCTCAAAAACCTATTTTCAGAAAAATTATAGCACATTATAATTGTTTCTAGCCAAGACTTTATAGATATAGGGTTTCCACACATTGGTTTCCACAATGGCCTACACAACAGATATTGATGAGATTACACCTGTAATGGTTTGCAAACTGTTAGAGGAATGTCATTGTTACTACCCCCACACCCAGGGGCGGACTGGGCATCTGTGGATTCTGGAGAATCACAGAACGGCCGGTACTCCAGGAAGGCCGGCGGGCCGGC
>JAODJU010004552.1:0-10655 GCA_026776725.1 Gnathonemus echidnorhynchus
GGCTCATGCTGGCAGAGACACATGCATCATGCCTGGTACCACTTTGCACCAGATGCTGAACAAGACCCTTTATCTTAATTGGCACTGGACATATTATTTACTAAACTAAGGTTTACTTTACTCACAAAAATTATAAATTTACCAACAAAGTGAGTGCAAAGATGCTGCCTTAATTAATCTGAGTAAATCCTATAGGGTGGTACTGTGAAAGTAAGTAGACTTTAGCTCAATTTATTTAAAAAACTTTTTATTTCCAAAAAGTAGGCAGATTTAACTAAAAAAACATTAGGTTAAATGGTAAGACCTTATTTAACAGGGCACAAATAATACAGTATGACTATTAATTAACCACAGACTACATAAAAAGAAAACATCCGTTGCTGAGATAACCTGGTCAGTCAGTAGATTCAGGCTCCCAGCTGACTTCACTTTATTGCTGCATAACGTTGCTGAGCTATAAAACTGATCCAGTCATTGGCTTTCAAGTATTTGCTGATTTAAAATCAAATGACGACTTTTTCTGGCCGGACAGTGTAGAACACAGAGAGAATACAGACAGAACATCTGTTTAAATTCTCAAAGACAACTGCATTTGACAAGTTAAAAAAAGCATTCAGTATAAAGTTTCTTTCCTCATAGCTTGTATGTGTCTCTGTGCCATTTGACTGAGAGTCTGAGTGTTTTAAATAGTGTTTGTTTAAATGCACATTTACCTTTGATCTGTAGGAAAAGGTTCCTCTTTGAAGGCGAGTGGGGGCTCCATTGACCAGTCACTCTTCAGGGAAACACAGCTGGGTACAGGGGAGTCTGCTCTCTTCATCAGGACACTGTGGGCAGCGAGAGGAAACAAACCCTCATGGTATAAATATAATTCATACAATGTGGTTAGCCTTCTGCTCTGCCTTCATGTACTTTGATATGCTGTGAAGCTCCTGATGTAAACAGACTTTTTTACAGTCAGTTATAATGTGAAATAAATTGTCTCACCTATAATTTTCATTATTGTAGGAAATGTTTAGTATCATTGTTAAAAGTTATATCATTAGACGGGTCTTTGGTAGTTTTTTTTCCTGTTTATATATTTGTTTGGTAGTTTGTTTATTTTTTGTTATGTGGCCATTTTGGATAGGAGGGATGATCTGTTGATTGCCTCTAGCATAAAAGAACTGGCCGATTGTGGAAGAAAAAGGTGAAGAAAGAAGATGGCGAAGTCTTTATATTAAGCTACACATATTAAAGTGCTGCCCACTGAGCCAGCCATAGCTAGGAGCCCAGTTTACTTTATGTTATGGCCTGACTATAGACCCAGAGAGACATGCATGCTAGTGGGCTGTAACACTTTTACCTCTCACTGCTCTTTCTGTTACACCCCACAGGGGGGCGCATTTCAGAATCAGTTCCATCCATTTTTGTGCAGATCCAGACCAGATGATTCCTGCTGGGGCCTCTGTGAACATGAAGGGTAAATAGATACATACATAAACAATATCTAGTACTCAGCACTTTTACACCGAATCAACGTACTGGGTCTCCATTCTGTTACTCTTACACATTTCATGTCCGCGCTTCAAACTGACTTTCTCCACTATTCCTGAGAAAGTTACTGAAAATTTTAGGAGCACCAGCATAAAACTTAGGTTCAACACTTACATTGACATGCAATGCAACACATCTAACCTGTATTACTGATAAATGCTTTGGAAATAAATATACAATTTACAGAAATAACAAAGTGACGTTTTACTTTAAAGGAGAAAGACAAAAAAGTGAAGTAGTGCTTAAATCAATGGCACCGCCGCTGTATATAAGTGTGTTATACATTTTAATTTTATTATGAGTTGTTTCTGTTAACTATAATTTTACCTTGCAATAAAAATATCTTTATTTTTTGCAGAATCTTATTCGTGCCTTGACAGAATGGCGATTCCAGCTTTAAATCACTTTCACTTTCATTTACAGAAAGGATATGATCCGCTTTTTGTAAAACATGGAAGCGGTCTGAGCAGAAAAGGACGCGGACTCAGTGGTACGGCGGACCGTTTTTGGGGATTTTATCCATGTGACTTAATAATAAACGATAAGCGAAACGGGACAAGCTCCCGCCGTCACCTATATTCTGTCATAACACACATTCTGCATTATATTTGTGCATATAAAACGCGGTAGTGCAGTGACACTTTAACCACGATTAAATCACGATGCACTGTTCACATTTGTCGCCGTGCTGCGACTGCTTTAAACTGTTCCGTTTTCTCCTTTGCGCTGAATTACAGGGCACCTTTTAAATTCTTAAATTCTCTATTACGAATTAGTGCAAAAGCATCGTGGCACATTTTGCCCTTTGCATAGTGAATCTCAACTGTTTCTGGTCACATTAATTGTTCCTCCAGGGACACGGCGATGTCACTTTGGACCTATGGCGTTATATGTGCGCCTCAATCCTGATCGAGCTCATAGTTGGACTTTCACAAGCAACAACTCCGCAACATCCTCGCTCCGTGCGCTCAGCTCAGCCTGCACGCTCGCTCACTAGGGTGTGCGGATCGATACTGAAATATCGATACCTCAGATTTATGTTCTAGAATCGATTCTCATAGTAAAATATCGATATTTTAGTATTTTGGGGTAAATGTGTAGATTAACAAGAACACCGTGGAAAGTAACTATACTATCAGGATCATCTAAATCAGCGTTTCTCAAACTATGGTCCGCGGACCGGTGCCGGTCCGGGAGAGGGTTCCTGCCGGTCCGCGGAGCCTCGCTTCTGCACCAATCAAAATTCAGTCAAATCGGGTCTGATCTGACACTGCGTGCCCCTTCCCGCCCCCCTCCCCCGACTACACATCCCGCCTCTTGTTTCAGCATCTAGAATGTTCAGCGTTCCTGCCCTTTGTCTCATTCACTCCAGACTTTTCACAAACACAGACGTGTTATGAGAACTGTCAATAAATCATGGCGTGTTCAAAGCAAGCGAGTCTGGATTCTTTCTTTCGGAAGTGTCCATCAAATGATGCCGACTTACAGGATGAGCCAGGATGAGCCAGAGGCAAAAAGCATCGGCCATTTACTCGAAATTACGACATTTTATACATTAAATTCGGTTTTATACATTAAATTTATTTCTAGCGATAGTTCCCCCCCGAAACCAATCTGTGTCATCTGCCAAGCTATGCTAAGTAACGAGGCTATGAAACCATCGAAATTATGCCGGCATTTGGAAACGAAACATGCACATCTAAAAGATAAATCAGATGACTTCTTCAAAAGAATATAATGCACATAATAATAATAACAACAACGATTGGGGGTGGTCATTTGTGTAGGGCCCTGCAGCCCCAAAGCCTAACATGACTGGTCCCCTGGACAAATACCTTTGACAAACGCTGGTCTAAATGATACTCAGTTGATAGGAACTACTTCTTATTCCGCCTATAATAGTGATATGTGAAATACGGCTGTTTAAATGCGTAGGCGTCACAGTGCGCTGCTGTGCTCAGTCATTCAGTTGATAACAATAGCTGAGCGTAAGTGGAATCACGTACAGAGCTATTTCAGCTCCACAAACAGCCAAGACGCGGTTTGTGACATATGTGGCAAGACAGTGAGGTGTTGTGGAAACACCACAAACCTCGTGAAACACCCCAGAGTAAATAATAACACAGAATATGATGAGTTTATGATGAGGCGAACGGAAGAGGAGGCGAGGAGAGAGACAGGTGCTGCTAGGGTGAGACAGGCGTCAGTATCAGTTTTATTTGTTTTGACAGATGGTTATCTTGGCAACAGAGATATCCTTTAGACTGTTACCATAGCAATGAGAAGAGAGAAGTTGTGACATAAGTAAAAAGAAATGAGGGGAGATAGTGTCATACCCCGCTCGTCCGATCCTCCAGTGTGCCACGCCCCCCTCGCTACCTCGTGTGGAATTCCTGTGTTAGCAGCTGTGTCTAGTCTTGTTCAGTGTAGTCTGGTGTATTTAAGTGCTTCCCTGTTTGTCTTCCTCAGTCCTGTCATTGCTACCTGTTTTGCCCCGTGTGCCTTGCTGTTTCCCCAATAAAACCCTCGTTTCCCCAATAAATCCCTCTTTTCCCCGACTCCCTGGACTCCTGCTCCTCTGTCCCAGCTCCGTGCCCATTCGCCACGTAACAGATAGGACAGCCCTGACATATACCATGGGTCAAATAAAATCTCAGACAGGTGCTATATTTTAATTTGATTGTACTGTTGCAGTTCTTATAAAGTGTTTTAACTGCTTTACAAAGCATATCACCAAAACCTAATTTCTGGAGTGATTTCAAAATAAAGTTATGCTCTACAGAATCGAATTTCTGTGGGGTACAGTCTATGGACAAATTAAAATTTTGCTGCTGATATATTGCTGATGTTTAGGATTCTTAGAGCAGTTTTTAATATTTTGAAAAATTATACTTCAGGATAAAACAGGAGTAGGGGAGAACTTCATCTGCCAGGCAGAAGTGATGGAGAGAGATTTATGAGAGGATTTACGGAGGAGGGAATAGAGACTGGACTGGGGGAAAAAGACAAAGCAAATCTACACAACGGGTGGCAGAGGAGATGAGAATGAGAGACTACAAGCCCTAAGAATGGACCTTAGCTGGAGGAAGAAAAAATATGAAGAGGAAGGAAGATTAAACGTGGACTTGCAAGATTGGATCAATTTGAGATCCAAGCTGTTAAATAATGTCACCCAGGGTGGAAATAAGTGACTGTGACCACGGTGAGCTAGAGATGGGGTGGCCTCCAATGTTCAGGACAGGTTTGTGGCGCAACGGAGTGTGGGGCTGCCATTTTGGGAAGGGGCCCTGCAATTTCTCCATCCTTCTCCATGTACAAAGGGCGTGGGAGATAATCGGACCGACAGAGGCAGAGATGGATTTTAGTTTAATGGGCAGAAACGGGAGAGAGGCTAGACGGTGGAGAAGAACATTTTCTACTTCAATAGGAAGCCAGGTGGGGGGATGCTGGGGGGGTTGATCCAGCTCCAAACTGGCCTTAGGGTGAAAGCAAAGTGGTACAATGTGGGAGGGAGACACCCCCGTCTAACCAGTCGTGGATTAGAGTAGAGTGTCTGACGGGGTCTTTTACCATCCCAAAGAAACATAGAAATGAGAGACTTAAAAGACCCAGTATCCAGGTGGAGGAGGAAGGGAAAGCATGGAAACAATAAAATTAATCCTTGGGAGCAGATTCATTTTAATAATGGCCAGCTTAATCTGGAATGAGAGGGAGAGAGAAGACCAGGAGGAGATCGAGACTTCAATGCCCTCCAGAACATGGCGGAAGCCAGCAGCCGTGAGCTCTGGGACCGAGGGGTAGACGTCCAACCCCAGGTATCTGAAAGACCCCATCTGAGGAATAGAAGAAGGAAATGAAGAGGGGTTACAGGCAGGATTCAGTGGAGGAGTGAACTGGACTTTGCCCAGTTAATCTTATAGCCAGACAGGGATTGATATGTTTAAAACAGGTTAAGGACGTGAGGAAGATCTGCAGATGGTACAGAATCCTGTCTTTTCATGTTTGCCGTAGGATATGCCTATATGAAGTGTGTTCTGCGGGATGTTTTGTTCTCTTAACAATAAAGAACTTTGTCTTAAATTGTATTTTATGTTCCTTTTTATTCAGACCGAGAGAACCGCGTTACAACTTTCTTTTTTTTCTCCTTGTCTAGTAACACTACTGACCCCTAGTGGCCTGGGGTAGAACACCATATATCATCACATCCCCCTTTCTTTGAGGCGAATACTCAACAGATATACATCTTTGTAACAAAACACAAGAGCTAAACATTATAACTTCTATAACAGATCTGCAAACATCAGACACTTGCATCAAACATCACTATTAACATATCCATTAACTTTTTTTTTTTTTTTTTACAGGTTGAGTCTTTCAGGTTTCTTAATTGTCCTTGCCTATTTTCTAGTCACAATCTCATTTGAAGTGTGTGTGTCGGTGTGAGTTTCAGTGTGTGTGTCTGTGTTGCTGTTTTCAGGAGATGGACAAATGGTGTCAGACTCAGACTGTGCTTCACTGAACTCTTTATCTGGAACAGTCCCTGGTGTTTTCAGTAGACTGCGCCGGTTTCGTCTGATGATCTGTCCCTCTTTTGTTTTCACAGTGTAAGATTGTGGAGCAACCTCTTGTAGAACAGTGGCTTTTGCCACCCATCCTTCAGGACTTTCAATCCTAACTGAGTCATTCATGGACAGTGGTGGAAGCTGCTTAGCTGTTCTGTCATAAAAAGTCTTTTGCACAATTTTCTGTTGTTTTAGCTTGTGTTCCAGCTTTCGCTTTAAACAGCTTGGCAGTGTTGTACAAAGTTTTCTCTTCATTAGTAACTCACCAGGTGACAACCCGCACTCCAGAGGTGATGCTCTGTAACTGAGTAGTGCAAGGTAAGGATCAGAGTTGCTGTCAGAAGCTTTTTTTAATAGTTGTTTGAGAATGTGGACTCCATTCTCTGCTTTTCCATTGGATTGTGCATACAGTGGGCTGGATGTTACATGCTTGCAATCATAGACCTCTGCGAAGGCTTGCCACTCTTTGCTGTTGAAGCATGGTCCATTGTCACTCATCACTGTATGTGGAATACCATGTCTGGCAAAGATTGATTATGCATGTGTAATGACACAGCTGGAAGATGTGCTTGACAGTAATGCCATTTTGGGATAGTTTGAGTAATAGTCAATGACTATTAAGTAATCCTTTCCTTTAAGATGGAATAAGTCCATTCCTACTTTATGCCATGGTGCTGTTGGCATATCAGCTACAGTCATTGGTTCTTTAGCTTGCTTGTTTCTGTATTTCTGGCATGTTTCACATCTGCTTATCAGCTTGTCAATGTCTTTATTCAATCCAGGCCAGAACACTGTCTCTCTTGCCCTTCTTTTACATTTTTCAACACCTAAGTGCCCCTCATGCATTCTTTGCAGCATGTCTTGTTTCAGTTTGTATGGAATGACTATCCTATCTCGTTTCAACAACAGTCCATCTATTACACTCAGCTCACCTCTTACATAGTAGAACTGTGGACAGGATCCTGCAGCCCATCCATTCTGCATGTTCTCCATGACACGTAGCAGTTCAGTGTCTTTAGCTGTTTCTTCAGCAATCAGCGTTGTTTTTGTGTCTGATACAGGAAGTGTAGCGGACACCATGTTGACGTGGGTTTGAACATCATCTTCAGTTGAGCTAACATTGCTCTTTAAGGGTGCTCTTGACAGTGCGTCAGTTAGGATCAGGTGTTTCCCAGGTGTGTAGACAAGTTCGAAGTCATACCTCTGCATCTTCATGCATCATCATGCGCTGTATCCTAGGTGACATCTCATTCAGATTCTTTTTTACAATGGCAATTAGTGGACGATGGTCAGTCTCTACAGTAAAGGTGGTAAGGCCATATATGTAACTATGGAACTTTTCAAGGCCAAACACTAATCCTAGGCATTCTTTTTCTATTTGAGCATAACTACACTCAGTCTCTGTCATGGATCTGGATACGTATGCTACTAGTTTCCAATGCTCACCTTCAGCCTGCAGAAGCACTCCACCAATTCCACTCTTTGATGCATCTGTAGACGCTTTGATCTTCTTTGTTGGGTCAAAAAATGTTAGCACAGGTGCAGCAGTCAGTGTGCATTTGAGTCTTTGCCACTCACGCTCATGATTTGCTGTCCACCTGAAGTCATTGTCTTTGTGAAGGATCTTGTGAATGTATGTCGTTTTTGCTGACAGGTTGGGTATGAACTTCCCTAAAAAGTTCACCATTCCCATTACGCGCAGTACACCTGCTTTGTCTGTGGGTCTAGGCATGCAGAGTATAGCATTGATCGTTTCCTGATCAGGCTGCATACCTTGTGCTGAAAGCTTGTCTACAAGGAAAACTATTTCTTGAGCTGCAAACTGGCATTTGCTTTTGTTGAGCTTGAGCCCATTTGTTTGTATTCGCTCCAAGACCCTTGTCAGTCTCTGGTTGTGCTGCTGTAGTGTGGATACACTACATACTATGATGTCATCAACATAGGCTCACACTCCCTCTAGGAGTCTAGGCCTTCAATGATACATTCCATTGCCCTATGGAATATTTCAGAAGCTGATATGATGCCAAAGGGTAACCTCTGAAAGCAGTATCTGCCAAAGGGTGTATTAAAAGTGCAGTATTTAGTGCTGCTTTCATCCAGTCTAAGTTGCCAAAAACCTTGTGACGCATCAAGCTTTGAGAAGTATTCGGCACCTGCCATTTCACTGGTGATCTCTTCCCGCTTGGGTATTTGGTAGTTCTCACGTTTGATGTTTTCATTGAGATCTTTTGGATCCATGCATATTCTTAACTCTCCGTTCTTTTTTTTTTACACATACCATGGAGTTGACCCAATCTGTAGGTTCCTCAATCTTTCTTATAACACCAAGAGCTGTCATTCGCTCCAGTTCTTTTTTGAGATTGTCTCTTAATGCTAATGGCACTCTTCTAGCAGCTTGCACAACCAGCTGTGCATTTTCTTTTAGCTGAATGTTGTATGTAAATGGCAGTACACCGAAGCTTCTGAAGACATCTGAAAAATTTTGCACTATTGCGTCGACAGAGTCAGATGAGGCAGTCATAGCAGTATTGCTTCGATAAACTCTTTTCTCAAGCTCTAAATCTTCACAGGCTTTATCACCAAGTAGTGAATCAAGTCCCTTTGGAACGATTGAAAAGAGTAGGTGGTGCACTTTATCTTTCACTGTCACTTCAAGTTTGCATGTGCCTAAACACTCAATGCTCTGTCCATTGTACTCTTTCAGTGTTAGTGTTTTTCTTTGCATTTTTGGTTTTATTTTCATTGTTTTGATGTCAGACATACTGACCAGGTTTGCCTTTGCCCCAGTATCCAGTTTTAGTGTAATCATAGTTCCATTTATTTGTAGTGGTGTTATCCATTTATCCTCCTTAACAGAATTTATCTGATCTGGTTTTCTTTCATAGTTCACCATGCCAACAAAAAATGTGTCATTAAATTAATGTCCTCCACAACATTAACAGATTTTCTTTTCTGTTTCTCTTTTCTGTACAGCAAAATGGTTCATTCCCTGGCAGATATTGCATTGCTTACCAAAGGCTGGACACTCTCTCAGTTTATGCTGTGTGCCACATCTCTTACAGGTGAATGAGCCTGTGTTCTGCCCTCTGCGCACACCCTGACGAACGTTATTCGGTTTTGAAATGGCACCAACATCCATGGTTTCCTTCACATTAACGCTAGCAGCCATCATACCAGTAAACGTTTTCACATGCAATTGGCACAGCTCATTTGCATGACAAATCTTGATTGCCCCCTCTAACGTCAGTTCCGCTTCTCTTAGGAGTCTTTCTCTAACTTTTTTGTCCTCAATACCAAACACAATCTGATTCCTTACTATAGATTCTCTGAGGGTGACAAAATTGCATGACTGTGTTTTTAACTTCAGATCAGTCAAGAAACTATCAAAGCTTTCACCTTGCTGCTACATCCTATAACGGAACACGTACCTCTCATACGTCTCGTTCTTTTTCGGAGAACAATGAGCCTCAAACTCGCTTAGCACCACATCCAATTTTAAACGATCATCCTCCGCATTGAAAACGAATGTGTTATAAACCTCAATGGCTTGCGGGCCAGCTATTGTAAGCAATAAAGCAACCTGCCTGGCATCCGGCTCTGAATCCAGTCCCATGGCCTCAAGATATAGACAAAACCGCTGCTTAACAGTGTGCTAATTGTTTTTGACATTCCCTGTTAGCTTCACGTGCTCTGGAGGCTTCAGACTGTCCATTATGTCGCTTAACTCCACAGATTCTTCATTCACATTAATTTCACTCCTGGTACCATGTTTTGTTCTCTTAACAATAAAGAACTTTGTCCTTAATTGTATTTTATATTCCTTTTTATTCAGACCGAGAGAACCACGTTACAACTTTCTTTTTTTTCTCCTTGTCTAGTGACACTACTGGCCTGGGGTAGAACACTATATATCATCACAAGGGACATTTGGCCCATAGTGACAGGATTGTACTTCTGAGTTGTATTTACAGTTCCAAGCCTCAGAGAAGCCAACATGCACAATAACTGTGTCATTGCAGTTTGCAGTGTCAAGCACATTTTACGTTGTAAGAAAATACAGCTTGACTTGGAAGGGTATGTCAGAAACGTTCTTGGGACATACCTGCTTAATTATCAGATTTATATATGGCAGTCTATGCTGATCTGTATCACTGTATAACAACACAATATAGGTATATATAATTTACAACAAAGATTAAGCAACCCTTATTTATAAGTGGTGCCATCTAATGTAAAATAGCACTCGGAATATCCTGCGCTTTGTCAGATTGGGTCTGCAATTTGAACTAGTGACAAACAGGTTAGTGCACACCAGAAATTACGTTGCATTGACTCACCATCGGCCTAGCAGAATATGTTAATACTAAAAAACTTAAAAATATAAAATCTAAATAGAAAATAAATAGAAAATAGAATATAAGTGGAACTAACATAGAATATACATAAAAATATATATTAACCGCAGTATAGCAGCAAAAAACAGTGTACATCACCATTTCGGTTATAGTGCACTAGATGTTTTAAAAATGAAAAAGTGACATGTGCATGGATGGAGAG
>JAODJU010004553.1:0-10623 GCA_026776725.1 Gnathonemus echidnorhynchus
TATCTGAGCTTGTGAGTGCCTCAGAGGTTAAGCCGGTGTCTGCTGTAACTCAGCGTGTGCGCGCCTCAGAGGCTGAGCCGGTCTTTTACTGTAACTCCGTACTCATACTGCCCTGGAGTACTGTGTTTCACAGAGTATCACCCATTTTACCCTTCTTACTTGAACCATTATATAGATGTGGATAAATATATATGTATAGCTACCCCTGCATACATGCTTTCATGGTTATCCCAAATATCGTGAAAGCTGAATAATGTAACCAGGTATCTTAGTGGGTCTCCTAACTATCAAAGGATTTTTTTTTTCTATGTTTATAAACCCTCCTTTTTACGTTCCTCTATTGGCCCTTATCTGATCTTTCTGGTCCGTTAGCACTTCTTTGACCTCAACTATTCTGTGTTAAAAGACTGAATCAATGTATGTATTATCAATCCTGGAGAGCAGATCACTGGAATAAGCCTCACCAACCAAAATATTTCATTTCCAGATGTTTAATTGAAATTGGTATTACAACAAACTAATAGCCACAGCTGTCTAGTGGTAAGATGTGCTGTTTGGATGTGCATATGCAATGTAGTGTCTGTACAACTTACCCAAAGTGGCAACATCTGTTCATGGGCAACACAAAACACCTATACTGTATACTGATGTAATTCATTAACATATATAATGTAAGAAATTGCTAATTAATTAATACAGATGGTATGAAGTATGAAACTTCAGGTTGGTATAGCATCTTTGGTATCAAACTGATGGAAAATCACTCCTGAATTCAAGTCTGGTCATTGTTTATCATGAAATTGTATGTATCAAAAGTTACACCCGTTTGATGAAAATCATTGGTAAAGTGGCATCAGTCTAGTTGTAAATACCAAAAGGACTGTCACAGACATCCCTCAGAAAGCCTGGCAACTAGATGGCCAGCCATTGGTTCAGGTGTTGGGTTCCTGGTCATCCCCACTCATGACCTCTAGACCATAAAACCTGGCACCTCAGAGAGTGTGGAGAAGCCCTCCAGAAAACCATCAAGAAATCGCCAGAACATCGCAAAGCCCAGTAAAGAGGCCTGTCCTGAAGCCTGCTGGTGAAGGCCTGCTACCCAACAGAGAACTGCAACCCCAAGACAAAGCCTTTCATCTTAAAGCTTCACAAGGAGATAAAATCCAAGGGGCTCCACTCCAACAACTGCTCCAAACGCCACACCTTCTTCAGTGCCACCATTCCCTCAGCTCATCACCTCTGCAACCAACTGCCAAGACTCCCTCCACTCTGCAACCAAGTAACCTCCATTCACTTTAACAACCTAAGCTCATCTGTTTAATCTGCTTTATAAATTTAAGGTCATGTTTCCCCAAACTGTGCTTGCTTTGTAGAACAGTATTTCCCTTTTAAGGTTACTCATTTAAATCTGGTCACTGTATTTTCATATTACATTTTATTTTGTTCTTTTTATTTTTTGTTTATGTTAAGTCTAATGTCTGTCTTATGTTAGTATAGTGTTAGTTAGAAATAAATGCTTGCTTTTTTATACAACTTCAGCCACCATTCATTGAGTGCTCATAATGGTCACTGTCTCTGTACGAACTGGCTCCTAAGCTCTGAATCCTCAAGCTTACCTGAAATATCACGATACTCTTTCTCAACAGCTGTGAGAAGAGCTTTGCTACCAATTATTTACATTAGCTGGTGATGAGGGAGATCATTCTGACCCAGGTTACTAAGCGATACTGGTAATTAGTGAACCCCATCTAAGTCTCACATTATGTCACACCCTGATCGTGCTGATCCTCCCGTGCCACACCCCCCTCGTTAACCTCATGTTGATTCCCAGTGTTTTACAGCTGTTTCCAATTATTTGTCTTAGTTCGGTGTATTTAAGTCCACATCAGAGTTTGTTTCCCTAGTTCTGTCATTGCAAAGTCGTGCAGTGTCATGCCTTGTTATGCCCTGCGTTTCCCCATTAAATCATTTTATTTTACCCGTATCCTGATCTCCGTCGCCTGTTTCCCTGGTCCATGGCCCTGTAGTTGTGAGAGTGTGTGCGCCCTGCTGTGTGTTGTATAGTGTGTTACATATTCTAAATACCATTTGGATTGATGCTTCTGTGGGTTTTTAGGTATGTAAGCTACATTTATTCTGAAGTCTGTAGGTCCCAAAAGTCACTCGGGATTCATTGGCTGGTCCAGCTGAGAATAAGTTAAACCAGCAACCTTCCAATGGCCTAAACCATAGTGACTGTTACCATTCATGCACCAAGCAGGGCCTAAGGTGAATCAGGCCTTTTAGCAAGTTAGACAAATCCAGATCCTTGTGTTTTAAGTCAAGGGGTGTAGATGTTTTATTTACTATTATTTATAAATACAGGTCCTTCTCAAAAAATTAGCATATTGTGATAAAGTTCATTATTTTCTGTAATGGACTGATAAACATTAGACTTTCATATATGTTAGATTCATTACACACAACTGAAGTAGTTCAAGCCTTTTATTGTTTTAATATTGATGATTTTGATGAAGGACCTGTATATTTGTTTTGCCATTACACTTATCTTTATTTTAATGTATATTGTAAATATGTCAGATTTTTGTTACGTTTGTAATTTGACATCAAAGTATAGACATTCCAAAATGCAATTTGGAACACTTGCAGAAACATTATAAAAGTACATAGTAAACACTGCTGGCAATTTGTTTTGATCCCAGATATCTGATCACCAAAGTCTTGGCTTCATGAAGATGACTAAATGGTGTAATTGCAACATTCAGTTTGATAAATAAATAAGAAAAAGCTAACTCATGTCATTATTTCTGGTCTCCTCCCATTGAATATTTAGAAGCTCTTATGTGTATGCATGAGTCATTCACCCCTGGCCACACCCCCCCCCTTTTCTGGCGCTGTCAGGGATGTATCTGGATCGTGTTTCACCGTTGCGCTGTTCATCAAATTACCATGCGAATGCGATTTGAATACGCGCTAATGCGGCTATTTATAATGTGAATTGCGATCTTCGGATGACAGCGGTACTACACGCCCCCGATGCAGGTAAAACAAAGTAAGGTGACATTTGCCGATTTAACCTAATTTTAAAAACTTTAATACTTCCGACAACGGACATTTTGATAAGAAGACAGATTACGGATTTAGCAAGCGTTTTTTTCATGATTCTACATTAAGATTTCAGCGAGATATAAACTGAAATAGACGCAAAAAATACACTGCGTTGTCGACGACTCACTTGACCCCAGAGGGTTAAAGGCCTCTTGCTGTACAGCCCATACAATTACTGTTCTTGCCTGCATAAGCTCGTCTGCCTTTGGTATATCTCCCTCTGGGCCTTTAGCGCAGGATCTGACATTCTGGATAAGCTTGGCTATGCCACATACAAGTATCTTCCAGCTGGAAAAGCGCTCAAACCTGTGTGAGCCAAGCAGTGTTTCAGAAGCTTTTGTAGCGAAGGTTGCAATCAGTGGATGCACATCTGCATCCTTGTCTGGTTCGACAAGCTTAAAGGACTCTGGCTGAGTAAGTGCTACTCCCTCATCTTTTTTGAGAAAAGACGGCCCAGAAAACCAATTTGTATCTCCCAACAATGCAGCTGGAACTGGTCAGGTACCATGGTCGGCAGGATTGTGTTCCGAGCTGACAATGTGACACTGACCAGGCTGTGACGACTTTCAGATGTGTGCTACTCTGTTGGCATCATACACATAAAACCTCTGGTTGATGTTGTGGATATAGCTCAGTATGGGAGTGATGAGGTGCTAATTTAGACTTCCCCATGCAGAATCCTATGAGACTGTATTTATCATCAACTGCTCTGAGGTAGGCAACTGCAGAGATAGCCATGGTGGATGCATTAGAAAAGACACATAGTTCTCTGTGCCGTGTGGTGAGCAAGGAAACAGATAGGTACGGCCTTGGTATGTGAAGTTGCTCGAGTGCCTTCAGTGAGTCTCTCCAAGATGTCCACTGTGTCACCTTTTCAGTAGGTATTGGGGCATCCCATTCGCAATGCTCAGTGCATAACTCCCTGACTATGGCCTTGCCCTGTACTGTTATTGAAGTCACAAATCCCAATGGATCAAATATGCTGTTGACTGTGGGGAGAATACCCCTACGGGTAAAGGGCTTCTCCTCTGGGGAGACAAGAAAGGTAAAACTGTCAGTTTGAAGGTGCCAGTTGAGACCTAAGCTTCTCTGCATCGGTAACGGATCCACACCTACACTGTAGCTCTAGGTCCTTCAGCTCTTTAGCACGGTCCTCAGGTGGAAACGCTTCTACTACTGCATTGTGGTTGGAGGCTATGTTATGTAGCCAGATGCTTGAGTCAGCTAACATCTCTTTAATCTCATTCAGGACTCGGATGGCGTCGTCCTCGGTGGGGAATGAGGCAAGACCGTCATCAAAGTAAAAGTTCTTTAGAACGAATTGTTTTGCCTCTATGCTATCTTCTCCCTGTCCTTGTAGAGCAGCCCTTCTCAAACTGTATGTGGAAACAGCAGGAGAGGGGCTGTTGCCGAATACGTGTACGGTCATCCAGTACTCTGTGATGCCTTTGGCGGGGTAATTGTCCTCGAACCAGAGGAAACGTAGGAAGTCCCGGTGATCCTGGTGGACTTTGAAGCAATAGAACATCTTTTCTATGTCCGCTGCCACTGCCAGAGGTTCCTTGCGGAAGCAATTCAGGACTCACAAAAGTGTATTATTTAAGTCAGGGCCACTTAATACGACGTCATTAAGGGAGACGTTTTCATGCTTATCACTGGAGTTGAACACTGCTCATACTTGGCCTGGTTTGCATGGATGATAAATGCCAAAGATAGGCAAATACCAGCACTTGTCCACTAATGGGTGATGGGACTGATTCAGCATGACCTGCCTCAAAAATCTTCCACATAAAGGCAATCATATGTTCTTTCATGTCTGGCCTTTTTCCCAGCATGTGCTGTAACAACAAAAGATGCTTGACTGCTTGGGCTTAATTGTGGGGAATTTGTGCATTGGTGGCCTGAAGGGTAGTGGTGCCACCCAACTGTTCTAGTCATCCTTGAAGACCTCCTTATCCATTACTTCCAGGACAAATCTGTCTTCCACAGACATAGCAGGCTTGTTATCATGTGGTGCTTGCTGGAAGACCCCTTCGCCAAGACCATCTTTCCCATCAAACAGGTCTTCTGGAAAGTGAAGGTGATGCACTGGAGTGTCAAGCTTCTCTTTAATGTGGAGACTGTTAGTGCAAGGGTCAAACAGAGATGTACGTCCGTTACTCAGCACATTGCTCTGATATGCATTTACACACTCTGGTTTGTGGGTTCTTCCGAGACAGACCTCTCCCACAATCACCCATCCCAAGTCGAGACACTGGGCATACGGGGCATTGTGGGGTTCATTGTATCGCTCTCAAACCTTGTGTGCCCGTGGTACGTCTGGACTGAGCAGAATCAGGATGCCTGCCGAGGGATCCAGAGCCGGGATTCTATCCATGACCCACTTGAGATGTACATAATGTCTGGCAATCTCAGGATTTCAGACATGTCATCAGGGAGCATGTCACATTCGATTAAAGTGGGGAGTGGAATGTGAGTCTTACCATCTAATGACTCCATGATGAAATCGTTAGCTCGTCGCCCTGTGGTTTCAATAACTCCTGAGCAGGTTTTCAAGGTGTATGCTGCCGTGCTCTCTGTAACACAAAGGGTTAAAAAAACTCTGTTCTTGCTAAGGAGAACAATGTAAACCTTAACAGCTTTTTCCCTCTGGCCAGCTGGATAAACTCTAACAAGACAGATTTTGGAGCACAATCTTGCTCTGACTGTAGTCTCACATATGTCTGTGCATTTTGACGTGACAGCTTCTTCTCCTTGCTCCCTGCCTTGATCTCTTGTGGTTACAGAAGTCTCTGTTATCCAGGGGGCCGGCCCTGGATGTAGCGCCGTAGGGTGGTTCTCACTCTTGCATTCTCCGCACTGAACTGAACTAGCGGCAGGAAAGAGATGATTGTTGCATATGGGGCTGTATATGGAGAAGGTGTTAAGTTTGAATTTCTGTCTAAATTGTGCCCATATTTTTACTACTGGGCTAGATGTGTACTGAGATGGTGAAAAGGGTAGATTTGCTGTGAATAAAGCAGAAAGTGAAGAAGACGTACAAAAGCTCGCCTCTACTCTGCACCATTCTGTTCCTGGAGTTTGAAACCAAGTTATAACTTTTTGTATATTGGATGCCCAATAATTTTTTTAGATTGGGGAGTGCCAAGCCGCCTTGGTTTCTGGGTCTGTCCATGAATTCCCTGCAAATTCTGGGGCTTTTACCATCCCAAAGGAAGGAGTAGATCAACTTATTTAACGACTGAAAAAAGGAGTAGGACAGAAAGACTGGGAGACATTGAAATAAATACAAGAATCTGGGTAAAACATTCATTTTTATACAGTTAACTCTACCTGCAAGGGATAAGTATAGAGATGACCATTTCCAAAGGTCAGATTGTAGTTTACTCAGGAGGGGTTTATAATTTTTCTCATACAGCTCAGAGAAGACTCTGGTGATGTACTTGAACCCAGGTTTGGATATATGGAAAGGAAGGTCGTTGTCTAAAATCTGAAGAGCTAGATTATTTATCGGAAAACACATAATTTTAGACAGGTTTAACTTATAACCAGAAAAGAGCCCAAATTCATGTAATATATCTAAATGTATGTAATATATCTATATGTTGGGTACACATGACACAGGATCTGAAATATACAGCAGCACATCATCTGCATACAGAGAAAGTCTGTGTTCTCTATCGTTCCTCTTAATTCCTGTTATTAAGGTTGATGTTCGTAGCTTGATTGATAGGGGTTCTATAGCCAATGCAAATAGAAGGCGGCTAAGGGGACATCCCTGTCGCGTGCCCCTTGACAGAGGGAAAGATTTAGAGGTTATCTTGTTTGTTATCACTGAAGCTCTAGAGGAGGTATATAACAGGCGGATCCAAGAAATATATTTTGGGCCAAAGCCAAATTTTTCCAGTGTAGCAAATAAATAAATCCACTCAATTCTATAAAATTCTTTCTCCGCATCCAGGGAGACAACCACCTCTGGAACGCCCCCTGGACGCTGAGGAGTGCATAATTTTCAGAAGTTTATGGATATTCATGAAAGAGTGGTGGTCCATCATAAATCCAGTTTGGTCCGTTGAGGTTAAATGGGGCATAACATTATCCAATCTTGAAGCTAGGAGCTTGGCCAAAATCTTTATGTCAGCATTTAAAAGTGAAATTGGGCGGTACGACTCACAGTCAAGTGGGTCCTTATCTGGCTTCAAAAGAAGCGAAATAGATGCCTTGGTTAGACTCAGTGGTAACATAGATTGGTTTAGGGAATGATTAAACATTTCAAGGAGAATGGGGACTAAACTTTTTGTAAAATTCTATTGGGTAGCCATCTGGACCTGGGCCCTTACTGCTTTGCATTTTCTTAATGGAATCAAAGATCTCCTGAGGTTGCTGGGGACTATCTAGGTTATCCTGCACATCTTTGTCTAGTTTAGGAAAATGTAAGCTGTTTAAAAAGTTCACCATAGGTAAGGAATCTGGTGGAAATGCAGAAGTGTATAAATCTGAATAATATTCCCTAAAAGAATTATTTATTTCCACTGGGTCTGTTGTTATTACCTGAAAGGCATTACGAATCTGCGGGATCATACATGAAGCTGATTTGCATTTCAACTGGTAAGCTAACAAGCGGCCCGCCTTTTCTCCATGTTCATAGAAGTGTCCTTTTGACCACAACAAGTGCTTCTCAGTTTGTTCCACAGTTAATAAATCATATTGGGCTTTCAGAGCAATTTTGTCTTTATATATTTCTGGGGCAGGAGTAATAGAATATTTGTGGTCTGTATTTCTTATGGACTGCATTAGCTCTTGCTCTTTCTGCTTTCTTGCTTTATTTCGTGATGAGGAATAAGAAATAATCTTTCCCCTTATGACAACTTTCAAGGTCTCCCATAAGGTAGATGGTGAAACTGACTCTGTTCTATTAAATAGCAAAAATTCCTCAATTTCCTTAGATATTAATTCACAAAACTGCTTGTCAGCTAATAGTGCGGTGTTGAGCCTCCAAGTACTAGGCTGAGTTAAGTTTTGGAAGAAAGCTAGGTCAAGAACCACTGGGGCATGATCTGATTCCACAATGGCAGAGTACTCTGCTTTCTTAACAATTGGGAGGAGTTTTTTTTTTTTTTACTTTAGGGTTAAAGTGCAATCTGACAAGCCAAAAAAGATGCTTGTAAGTGAGATGGCAGATCACGCCATTGTAAACACTTTTAGAAACTTGTAAAAACTTCTAGCATGTTAATGAATCCTGGCTTTTCAACAGTATGTATGGGCACCATGTCTTTTGCAAAATACATCGCGACAGTCTTTGTTATTGCCTTCCACCGTGCCCCATTCTTATCATATGGCACACAGTTCGAAAACTTGTCAGGGACGGTTGCTTGCTTAACTTTGTATATTGTGCTGGTGCTGTGGCTTTCATTTCGCCAGGAGCTGCACTTCTCCCACTCTGCTGCGTGCCTCCGCTTTAGGTGCTGGAATAAATTTGTCGTGCTGCTTCCTTTGGTTGCAACAGTTTTTAAACAGACTTTGCAACGAGGACTTGTTAGGTCTGTGTCCAATGGCGCAAAACCGAACCAATTCCATATTACAGATGTAGCGACACATTTCCTGGGCACAAGCTCCAGCTTTTCCCCTGTTGTTGCCATGTTGTTTGTGAATCTGCTACAGTGTTTGGGTGTGCTGCGTTAATTTACCCGTGAAGAAAGGTGCGTCGCATTAGTTCCGCTTTTGGCGCTTGCGTGTAAAAAAAGTAATAAAATTGATTTTCATAAAAACATTGTCCTGAACTGTAAATTCAAATTAATCGATAAAATTGATGTATTGTCCACCTCTAATTGTATGTGGTGTTTTAATCATAATTTTTAAAAGAATAATAATTAGTTGAAAAAATATTTTTATCAGTATTTTTTATCAATTACTAGACATTTCAGGGGACCCCATTTGAATTCCAGGTGACCCCACATGGAGTCGCGACCCCAAGGTTGAAAAACACTGGATTAAACATTAATGTCTCATAATTCTGGAAGCACAGTACAGGCTATTACTGTATATCTGGTCTCATCTGCAAGCTTCTGCTTGTGATGCTTTTGAACTTCTCTATTTGCATTCTTGCCAGGCTGGTAGAGATGGAAGAGGAACTCCGAGGAATAATTGATGACAGAATTGAGAAGTCAGTCCTTCCATCGGGAATCCTGCCCACTGTAGAAGAGCTACAAATTGTTGTAAAGGAGATATTTGGAATTTCTGATGAGTTCCGTCTTCAGTATCTGGAGACTTCTTTACTCTTAACAAAAGTGACCAAATTAAACACAAAGATGCCAAAAAGGGGGCGGTATGGTGGCGCAGTGGTTGAGTCCCAGGTTCTTTTTGTGTGGAGTTCGCACACTTTCCCTGTGTTCACATAAGTTTTCATCGGGGGTGCCGGTTTCCTCCCACAGTCCAAAAACGTGCAGGGCAGGTTGATTGGCGAGTCTAAATTGACCCTGTGTGTGTGCATCCTGTGGTGTGTTGGCAACTGCCCAGTGTTGGTTCCCACTTGTGCTCATTGTTCCTGGGATAGGCTGTGGTCCCCCCCGTCACCCCAGTTGGGATTAAGTGGTTATGGTGATGGATGGATGGATGGATAGATAGACACCAAAAAGGCAGTTGGTTGATGAAAGTTTGGGCAGTTCCTCTGATCAACCTTCAACTGACCATGACATTGCATCTCATGCAGAGTTTACTTCATTAAATGCAGAGTCATCTGCAGGATTGTCTTCCTCCTAGGGGAATGTTATTCTGTTTATACAAAGTACCACAGAATGATGTCAGCCATGGCCAAAGGAGGTCCCTATTCCATAATTTGCGTACGAAACAGAGATGTACCTTGAAAGAGCCACAGAAGCCTACAAAAAGAATGGAACACTTCTAACTAACTCTAAGGTCAAGACGGACATACTGGACAAGTATACAGCCTATCGATCAAGTGCACAGATAAGTGATGTTGCTGAGGCACTTGACAAGAAATATCATTGTCAAGAAAGTTCCTTCTCAGGCTACTATGGCTGGCAACAAAGCATAAAATACAAGATGGTGAACTATCGCACCAATCTCTGAGGCTTTGGTGTTCCTGAGGTGATATGCAATGCAGAGCCCTGCTAACCAGAAGCTGTAAAAGAATGTAAAGAAACCCCGCAAAGCAGAGGTAAACTACCTCCCCCCTTAAACAGCAGGAGAGGATGAAGAATGTTAAGAACAAGAGAGAATTCAGTTGCTCATGGAAGTAATGAAAGGGGATAATGACAAATTTGTAAAAGAAAAAAATGGGCAAAACATTTCCACATTAGCCACAAAATCATCAACCTATTGCTTCGCAGAGAGAACATCAAGGTCAGATGGCCGACTCTATTTGAGGCATCTCATGTGAGTTACGCTGATTATACACTCACCTAAAGGATTATTAGGTACACCTGTTCAATTTCTCATTAATGCAATTATCTAATCAACCAATCACATGGCAGTTGCTTCAATGCATTTAGGGGT
>JAODJU010004554.1:0-10621 GCA_026776725.1 Gnathonemus echidnorhynchus
TCTAGGGAAACCCTGAGGGCGTGGCGGGAGAACCCTGCGTGATGTCACAGGGGCTTCCCCGGAGTGATCCATGACAGTATTTTTCATGGGGGTCATCCTTAAAATATGCAGAAACAACTGTACATAAAGCAAAACAGAAAAAATACAAAAACACTCATACACAGACAGAAACTCTCTCAGGTCTAGCCACTCCTCACCACACTAACTTGTTCCCCTAAAAATACCAATAAAATACTAATAAATACTAATAAAAGCTTTGCAAGCATTAACATGCATATACACATTACTAAACACATTACTCAAGTTTAATTGCATGCAAGACCAGGTTGTTGCCATTTTTATTTTTACATTGTAAGGAAAAGTCAAGTCACCTTCATTTATACATTGCTTTTAACAATACAGTTTGTCTCAAAGCAGTTTTACAGTATTAAATAGGAAAATAGCGTGTCAGTAATGCAAAAGGACAACAGTAAACACTCAATTTTCATTCATAGTCAGTTTATTGATTCAGTGATGCCATCATCCAGCTCAGTTCAGTTCAAATACTGTATCTGTACAATCAAGTTTACGATTACACTGGAAATAAATTGAAAACAATGTGCTCATCTTTGGAAATACTATATTTTTTGCCGTTCACAACAATACCAGTGAAAATACATCACATTATGTGTATGCATATTGGTTAAACAAGCCTTAGGGCTGTATTTAATAACAATGGACCATGTGGCTGGACCAAGTTATTTGTAAACTGCAATAATATACAACAAAGTAAAAAACATATTTTTTCAATTACATACTATCTAATCCATTATTCTAGTACTTAATATAAGTGTAATGTACAATGTGCTTATAACAGAGTATCTGAAGGATTTTCCAAATCAACACAGAAACTGGGCAAGTCCATTTCCTTCAACACAGTCCTTTGTGCAGTTTCCATCTGGAGAAATACAGAAAAACAATATGAACAAGGTGTGTAAAGCATGAATAAATACACAAATAAATTATGAAGAGTAACAGTAATGGGGATTTTCCATCAACAAAGCTTTGATCTCTTGAAAAAGCATGGCTTGAATTAACAATAACTTTCACCTCAGGCTCAAGCTGTTCCACTTCCATAATTTAGCCATGTCGAGTCAACGTTGAATTTAACCAGGCTTGAATAAGCATGTATTGTGGAGTACACAGGCAGCCCTCAAGAGCTGAGTCAACTTTTAAGGCTTGTGTCCTCTCTTTCCTCCATCCAAAACCTCAACCAGCTGACAGTTTAGTGACTTAAACAGCTGAATTTGCTACAAGCTGACTGGCTGTTGAAACAGGTGCCGTGCCTTATATTCTATAACCACCATCTGAAAGTTGACAAGCCGAGTTGCAGCGAGTACATCAGCCATCTTGAGTCGACCTGAGACAGGCCAGTTGATGTTCCTCCAATGTTCCTAATCCAGGCTTTTCCTTAATTCACCTTGATGGAACATCCCCTGGTCTATTTTTGAGAGCAAACAAACATACATATGAATAAATTAATTACCTAAATAGTGTTTTCTTCTTCATCCTCACTGGTGTCTGGACTACTGAGGCCACTTTGATCTTCTGCTTCAACATGTAGAAGGGCAGAGGCCTCAGGGCCTAAAGCAGTCTTGTACTGTTGGAGGACCACTTGCAACCTTTGTGACACATCTGACAGTCTTCTTCTTAAGAGACAGCAAAGTCCCTCATTTCTCTTGTCTACATCTCAAAAAACAAAAGAGATACCATTAAGGACAAACAAAAAGTGTTTTGTGCTGCAGCCAATGTCTGATAGCTTACATCTTTCTTCTTCATTACAGATGTGCTAAAGTAACACCTTGTGTAGCATTCAAGAAGTTACATCAAGATTAATTTCAGCTTCCCTGTAACAGCCACAGAACAAATCTCTTAAGCAAATGTAGACTTGATAACATATTGAACAACTATAATCCCCTTTTTATTATGTGCAAGCCAAATGACCATGGCAAATAGAACAATACCTGTTCTACTCCATCCGAGTTCTATGACCGAGACTGAAAGTTTTTTTTTTTAATTCATACTTTAAATGAACAGGGTTTTTATTCAACTTACCCTCCTCAGCTATCTTGTTCTTGAGAACCACTGCCAGGCTCTGCAACCATGTGCAGTGTTATGCCATCTCCAACACCAAAATGCTTTTTTCCTCTTGTAATCGCATTGTCAACATCACTTGGTCATGCAGTTGTTTCTTGATTACAATGTTTGCTAAAAATCAACAACAGTTAAATACATACATGAGACAATCTGTTCATGAGCATAACAACACACAAACATGTACTTTTTTTTTTTTTAGTCAAACTGATACTAAAGAAAACTGAAAATATGTGCATAAACTAAAATGACAACACTCAATATGTTACATGCATGTCTTAATTCAGTGTACTGTAAATAAATTCTTGTGAAGCATCTGAAAACTGACATACCACTGCCATGAACCTCCCACGGCCATATTTGAGACACAGTGCTCTCTCCAGCCAGGGAATGCTCCACCACAGCTACATCAATGTTACTGGCAGAGTCTAGTACAAGACCATTGTATTTCTCAATCTCCTGAAGAAGGAGCTTTTTGTCTTCTGCCAGCTTCCTTCGAAGGCGGTGGCGAAACTTGCGGCTGTCTACAAAGACAGGAGGTACAGATGGAGAGGTTTGTGACAGCACTCTCCAATAAGGAAAAATATACCGCACCCCAAAGAAATTTAAAGCAAACTACAGTAATTGAAGTATGTGAAAATTTCAATTTATATTTACAAACAAGTAAAGTCCAGTGTGTAACATTTACATTCCTGAATATAAGAATTGCTGTGCTTTAATTACCTTAGAATGGGCAGTTTTTATCTAAATACAGTCCCCTTCCACGGAAGCCACCATGTTTCTACGGTAGCCCACAACAGACAAACAAGCACTGGCTCTAGATAGGACCACTTTCCTCGTCTGCCACAGTAGTTTTACTACAGCTTGGAAAGGGAGATGTGAGGGGAGTTGGTTGCAATCTACAACCTCACCGCTAGTTACCACTAATTCCTACAGACTGGACTATTTTACATACATGTATTACATGTATTTTTTGGATTAGGGTGCACACAGTAGCTTGAATATATCAACCTATTATATTCTATAGTTATACCATTCTGACGGTAAAAGGTTTGCTTCCGCTGCCTCACACTAAGGTAAAGCCCTTCAATTGACTGCTGAAGTCCTCTGTCTGTGGCGCCTTGACTGGCATTAGATGTATCTAGTGTCTCTGTAGAAATAATAGTGACAGCAAATTAACTGTTAAAACAACACATAACCGTTTCAGTGTTTGAATTCGTATTTGTATTTAAAACTCCTTTTAATCCAACTTCACTGAACTTGGTATGTGCACTTCCTGCAGGAAAACTGAAATACCCAACATATATGTGGCAGAACATCTGATGGTGACATGTAGTTTGCTATAATCCATAGATGATCAGCCTATTATCTTTAGCTGCTCTTTAATAAAAAAAAAAATCAGATAGCAGTGGAAAAGGATATTTGCTGTTTCTTTTAACTTGTCATGCTTACCGCCAGCTGCCCATTCCTTCACATCAGAAAGCCATTGTGACACCACTTTATCTGTGCAAAGTAACTCTGCTTTTAGTTCAGCTAGCCTTGCTGTTTCATCCTGGAGTCTCTGACAAGTCTGATACAATACAGTGAACAGTGATATACAATAATCAGGACTTTGTATGATTCAAAACAGGCCAAGTGCACACAGCAAAAGGATACACAAAACACATAATAGGAGATTTACCTTCACATATCTTGTGGAAAGTGACTGATGTAGAGAGAGACTTTTTTTGTGGTTCCACCCCATTGCATGCAATGTAAGCATATCCACCCGTGCTGTTTAAAGAATATAATGAGGTCATGATGCTTAATCTAAAAAATATACAAGAATATTGCAAACAATCTGATTACCTGCTTTGGACATATATTTGGTTGTCAGGGCACAACGTGAGAGGTAGCTGTTCACTTGCTCTACCTCCTCACCGGCGGTTGTCCCTGCTCCTTCCTGGTTCCTATCGCTCCACTTAATCTATTAGTAAATTCACTTTAATTACATGGGTACAATTTTCCTCAAAGGGCTTTACAATCCATACAAGAAATGATTAAGCTAAAAGGCAATATAGTACAGTGTAACCCTTCATATCAATTTCATATTATTAATGTACTTGTAAATATTACAAATGTACACATGATGTAATATTATACATACTTCACACTTAGTAGCATGGGCTCGAGCATGCATCACACTGAGGAAAGGTTTCATTGTGGTCAGCTCCTGAAGAGCAGGAATGACACCAGCAGCTTTCTCCAAGTATGGCCAATATTTGCAAGCCACATCCATTGCAAAAAACTGCGCTTTGGCTGGCATGAGCTCCTTTTGAAGATACAGAGGGTAGGCAAATATCTCCCCTCTGTACATATTAAGGGCTTTCAGAAGAAATCCATGGCGACACACAGCAACCTCCATGCCCTCTTCATCCAATTTGGAAGCCCTCCTCGATGTCTCCCTTGCTGCTGTCCACTGGGAGTCCCCACATGTGCCTTTTCCCTGTGTCTATGACACAGATACAGTAACAAACACAACAATCAAATAAAACCAGTGGTGTTATACAATATATAGCATTTTTTCTCTCATTTTGATTTTGGAGAAGTTGGTACGCAGAGGTAGTTGAAGTGGGAAGGAAATCATGGTCAGACTTATATAGTTATATTTAAAACTTACATTTCTTACTGCTTTATGTATGGTGTCTACAAATCTAGACACCGCACTGTCTTCAGCCACAAAGAGCCCCTCAAAAAAGCCAGGATCATCAGAGCTGAAGGAGGAAAAATGGGAAATCCATTGATTAAATATATAAAGTAACTAAATAAATCAGTAAAAAGACTAGAAATAAATAAAAAGACCACCTTGTCTCTCTACGAAAGCGATACAGCTTTCTATTTCCATCAGCAGAAACAGCCAACATTTCTGGCGTGCAGGCTGGGCAGGTGAAAGGAGCACCACAGCAGAGCTGGTCTTCCTCAAATGAAGCATATGAAAACTCCAAGAAGCTGCGCTGTAGTGCATCACCATTGATTTGTCCAGTCTGGAAGATATACAGAATGAAATAGTATATGTGATGATGTCTGCTTCAGTGTTGGCCAGTAACTAGTTACTAATAACTTAGTTACTGTAATAATATTACCTTTTCAGTAACTAGTAGTGTAACTAATTACTAATGATGATTAATTAATAATGATTTTAGAAACATTACAGTTATCATCCATAAAAAAATGGTTAGTTACTTAGTTACTTTTGATGCCTCAACACTGCTGATTTAAAGTCCAACAAACAAATAATTCCTAGATTTATTTTCATAATTTTCACAACTCACACATGCATGTGATGTCCCCAGTGCAGCAGGCAAGCTTGAAATATGGAAAGCTTATAATCAGTAGATAGAAATATTGTGCTATATTGATTTTGTCAGGAAAAAAAGATGACCTGAGCACTGTTGTGGAAGTTGTGACTTTACTTTTCTCTGGCATTATATCCCACCTACATCCCTCTGATCAGCATGTGGTACATTATATTACTATAATTAAAAATCTTTTTGGAAAATTAAACGGTTTCTAACAAACATGTGTGATTTGATAAAATACATAATTGTATATAGGTAACAGAGAAATTACAATTAGCTTCAAGCTACACATGACAATAAATGAGAGTAATACAACACTTTTACTTGAATGTCACTACCAATCACTATTGAGTGTCTGTAAAAACTGCAATCCAATGTGGATTTTGGCCAAATGATGAGGCAGAAATACGTTGTTCTAGAAGAATTTTATGTGGAAAATACACAGTTACAACTGCTGTGGGACGTGAAGAAAAAAAGTAATGTAACTAGTAAACGTATTACTGTTGCCAGAAAGTAATAAGTAAAGTAACAATATTACTTTTGAAAGGAGTAACTAGTAATGAGTAATACATTACATTCTTTGAGTAACTAGCCCAACACTGGTCTGCTTAAGAAATTTTATAATATGAGTAATTACACTTACTCTTCCGCCAATCTTAGTGCGATGCTCCAGCAGCTTTGCAAAGGCTTGTCTGGAGAATCCCGGAGAGATTACCTTGAGTTCCTGAAAAGAACTCAGGAGGTCCAGTGTATAAAGTGTGGAATTAGTCACAGAGGCTGGCCAATATCCACTCCTAAGGAGGTCCTTCAGTTCAGGGGTCCACTGATGCTGGAACGTTTGACATACATATAGTGGCTGATGCAAAAAAAGTACATTTAAAAATTAATTTTACAACAGTTACGTATAAAACTTATAAAACATTTTTTTTTCGGTTGAAACTCTAAAAATAGTTCAATCCAAAACTACTGTTTAGTGTAAAACATGTTGAAGATTAGCAGATAGGCTGTCGATTCAATAAATGATGAGCTATTTCCTCAAAAAAGCTGTTTATTCAGCACAGTGAAGCCTCTCCTCCTTTGACATCTGGTCTCCTTTTCTACACCGCAGCTTTTTTGGCTAAAGGTTGCAGGCTTGCCTTCCAGTGGCTTTGGTATCACACATCGTTTACATTTGTCAAATTCACTAAATTCTAACAGCTGTGATAACTGGACTAACTGTCTTTGTTTTGGCTAATGACAATACCGTGTACTATACCATAGGTTTTGACATGACTGCAATTGTAAGCACAATGCCACAGCACATTAAAAACATCAAATCTACAATAGAAATCTAAATAGTGAATTGTTTTTACCATTGATGGTAATTAAAATTACTGGTTTGCCTGGTAAAATGGTGAAGTTGGTGCTTTCACAGGAGCAATCTGGCACCTTCACAGTCGGCAAAATGCAAGCTGGAAAACAAAAAACTCACTAATTTAGATTATTTGCAACTGGCTGCAGACACACATGAACAGCAAAATGATGGCTTTCGTGAGAACACACTATACCTTGCTCATGGATGCGATATCCATCTTCCCCTTTAATGGCATACAAGGTTGGTGGAATGGCTTCAAAAAATCCATGAATGACACATTGCCTGTTGTGGAGTGGCTGTTTTTTGTGACGTAATACATCACACTCCCCACAAAACCACTCCTCGGGAAGACACTCTGTGCACCTAGGGAGAAAAAAAAAAAATTCTAATATATTATTTCAGGTGAATAACTCACAAAGTATAACACACTCAATTTAAGCTATTCCAAATTTAGTTATACACTAGGTTTAACTGTACTGTGTTTAGCACTGGCACCTTACAGCAAGAAGGTCCTAGATTTACTTTTCTCATAAATGTGGTTCCCATAAATGTGGGGTGACCAAGTTTTATACCACCCTAAAACACATGCATCCTAGCCTATATAGCACTTTATTTCTCAGCAAGCCTAAGCTGGGTAATCAAAGTTTAATATTCATGAAAACCAACCTAATAACAGCAGGCTCATGGCAAAGCCAACACAATGGATGACCAACAGCCTCTTTTGCAATTTTTGCAATAAGGCATTTTAGGTGGTACGGTCTTGCTTCTTTCCAGCGATCTGAGGCTTTCTGCTGCCGAAAAGACCATGATGATGCAGAGCTTCTCTGAGGCTCAGCAGAAGGATAAGATGCCAAAATATCAGAGAGCCTCTCCATATTTTTTTCTGTAAGGAAAATATAAAATTGTCATAAGGGTCAATTTAGATGAGGACCAATTAAAAGCCAACTAATAAATATTTAGCATAAACACATGATTCCATGATTCAGTTCCAAACTAGCCTAAATACTTAATAAATTGTGTTCTTAATCCATTTACTGCACTGTCAGTTTTGTCTAAGCAGTTTGTCTTTAATTATACATGGTTTCTAAATGGATGTGATTTACCAAATTCCTCTTGAGGATTTAGTTTTGCTGAGGGTACAGGGACGTCCACACTGGATGATGAGGAGTACTCAAGAGGAGGGTGTGTGACTGTAAAACAGTACACAGAAGAATAACGTTATACTATCATTGTATTCATGTTTTGTTTTTTCAACCCAAAGCTGAAAATTTTGTGAAATCAGACATATTTCTGTTAAGTACTTGGTAATGTCTTCTACAACAGGATATATGCCGAATGTCACCTGACCAAACTTCAAAACAGGTATCATTGCTTCCGCTTATCGGAGAACGTGTTAATAGCTGTACTGTATTATGGAGATAGATGGACTTTTAAGGTAATCAGTTAAACGAGTTGGCTGTTTTTATTGTTGACATTTTTTTCGATTTTTATATATAAATGTTAGTTAAATGGACATTGGTTAAGATCATCTTTAGTGTCTACTTTGAAGGCAACTTGAGTAAAATAGCTTCATATTTAACGAGACATATGCAAAACGTGAACCAGAAGCAACGAAAACTGTTTAGCAGAATATGGAAGTCTGTTGTGCATAACCACTATAGTGCTACCAAATGGTTTATGTACGTTTTAATGTCTTTTAGATATTGGAACATTTTAAACTCTAAACAATTAATTACAGTGTTCTAATTTGATTTGGTTCACCATTTACATAATTCAGACATAACCTGGAGCTGAAGCTTGCCGTCGCCCTCCTTGCCTCCCCCTTGGCTTGCCGCGCCCTAAAAGGTCCCTTCTGGAGGTCTGTGGAGGGTCTCCTTCAGAGCATGCACGTTTCCTCTCCACAGATGATGTCTGTGTGTTGGAGTAAAAATTTCTTGTAAAACTGATGTTCTTAAAGGTACTGGATCCAAAAGACAGGTAATTAGTGAAATGAAAACACAACATAGTGTGTTAGTAAGGTTTTGAACGTGTTAAAATGAGCCTTGCCATAGATTATCCAAGGCTCTGTAACTCGGAGGGATGGAGCTCCATTCTTTAATAAAAAATTCTCTCATTTACATTCGCCAATGAGCATTATAGGATGTCAATTACTTAAATTTACCATGCAATATACCTACATGGCATATCCTGCACTCGTCCTTCTTCTACATTCAATACATTTTTACTATACGTTATCCTCCATTCGCATGCTCAAGTATAAAATGATTTAGGTATATAAAAAAATCTTACCATGGCTTCAGCTAGAGCATGGTCTAATTTCAGTTCAAGAGCCATGCGTCTCCCCTCTTGGTAGTGGGGATCCTGTGAGTCAAGTTTATGTTTGGTCGCCATTACAACACAAAAAGATACAGACAGATTAAGGACAGACAGACTGACAAAGATGGATATGACAGACAAGTAGATGGAGAGTAAAATTATAATAAAGAGTGAAAGATGGATAGAAATATGGTTAGTGAGACAGATGAGTACAAAGGTTGCAAGAGATAGATAGAGATTGATGTATAGATTACAGATAGATAGATATATAGATTATAGATAGATATATAGATAGACAGATAGATAGACAGATAGATAGAGTTTGGCTCTTAAAAGTGCCTTTGGGTTCGGTTAGATTCGGACAGGTTCGGACAAGATTTGGACAGGTGACTAATTTGACAGGATCTGGAAGGAGAACAGAAAATGTTAATTATGTAGTGTTGAGTAGTTATGTTAAAATAAGGTTTAAAAAGTGTACCCCTATAGTGACTGAATTTCTTATAAATACTTAAGGTAAATGAATTTTTAAAAATCATGTTTTTGTTATTTTCTGTATGCTAATGTGCGTCTGGGGCTTCCTCATCCCAGATTTAAAGGCAATGTTATGTGTAGTAATGTTAGGCCAAGTTATTTCATGTCAGTTCAGAATCAGAAGTTAGGGGACATAGATGTCAAATGTAATAATACCATGATGCTTTTTTTCAATCTTAGTTTTAATTGGCTAAATAACAAATAATCTGTATTCTATATTTTATAGTTTTCTCCTGTATTTCTTTCCCATTTTTATTACAGGATAAGGCAGAAGATATATTTCATAGTTTTCATACTGTAATAAATGCTATGTCAAAAACACTGCATTATTTATATAACACATACCATATATTTCATATATTTGTCTTTCTTCCTTTCATCAGTCACAAAGTTTCTGTTTTTATTCAGCAGAGCTACAGCAATAGCTGGATACCTTTATCATTAATAGGGATTTCCTGGCACGTGACTCGTTATCACTCATTTTTTTTTTTAGTACTTTCTGCGCAAGAGCGCACTGCTTTTGCGTGTTTAGCGTTCCATAATGTTCACATTTTGTCATTTTGGCTACGACTGAAACATAAGGTCATGATGATTGAGATAAAATCACCCTTGACCCACACAATAATGCAGTGCTCCACGCTAGGTTACCCTTCAGCTAATATAACCGAGAGTTAGCTTACACTAAAGTTTGCTAGGCCGTTTAGCAAATGGAGCTAATTTTACAAGTGTATGTTTTTTTTCCCGCTGATAATGAGGAAACCATTGGTCGGGCTTTTTATCGTTGTCCTAATATGAAAACCACGTGAGTCTAAGTGCAAAGAAAGGGATCAATTATAAGATTTAAACAAAATGTGGTCATTATTCTTTAGCGCGGTACCTTACCTGAACAGTGGTTTGAGCGCAATGACAAGAATTCACCCAATCGCAAAGCAGGCTGGCTCCGTCTCCA
>JAODJU010004556.1:0-10572 GCA_026776725.1 Gnathonemus echidnorhynchus
CTTTATTTTAAGGAGACCTTAACTCGGACTTTAAGGAAAATCTTAACTTAAGGTGTTTTGTGCAACCGGCCCCTGGCTCCTGCTCTGGCTCTCCCTGAGCCTGATGTCCAGGCTCCGCCCTCGCCTGATGCCCTGGCCCAGTCTCTGCCTATCCCGGTCCCTACTCCTGTCCCCCCAGACCTGGTCCCAGTCCCTGAGGAGGTCCCAGACAGTCTGGACACCGCTCCTTCCTCCTCGGAGACCTTCTTCATGAGTCCTCTTCCCTCACCCCAGCGCGGTCGATTTCGACCTGAACCCCGCCTATCGGTGTCCCAGAAAAGGAGAGGACATAGGCACAGGGGTCAGGTCCCACCCACCCTGCCCCCTGGCTTGCCTGCGGGTTCCCCGTCGTCGCCTCGTTTGCCACCTGCGGTCCTGCCTCCGACGCCTCGGCGGCCGCCTACAGGTTCCTCTGCTCCGACTCGTCGCTCGCCTGCGGGTCACCCCACTCTGGCTTGTCGGTGGACGGCACCTCCGCCTGCTGTGGCTGCGCCGTCGCCTGCTGCAGCTTCCCCTCCCTCCTTGCCTTCGCCGTGGTCCCCTTCTGCTCCCTCCTCGCCTTCGCTGGTGCCCCCTCCTGCTTCCTCCTCTGTCCCGTCGTTGTCCCCTCCGGCTCCCGGCTTGCGGTTGCCCGAGGGCCCTCTGGCTTCGGCCGCTCGGTCGTCCGCAGCTCCTCGGCTGCCGCCTTTCGCCCGCTGGGCTTCCCTCGGGCGCCCTTTGTTCCTCCTCCCTTTGCCTTTCTGCCCCAGTCTCTGCTCCTCATCCCTCTGTGTCTCCTCCATTCCCTCCTAGTCCCTTTGTCCCTCCGGTTTTCACTCCTCGTCCCTCAGTGTCTCCCGTGTTCACTCCTTGCCCTGTTGTTCCTCCGTTTTCCGTTCCCTCTGGTCTCTCTTCTTGGTTTGTTTGTCTGCGTTTCCTGTCCTTTGTCAGATTCTGTCTTGGTTTCTGCCCCTGTGCTTGTTCTGTGTTTCTGTTCTGTTCCCCGTCTCTCGTTGATGTTTTGCTCTTGTTTTTCAGGTCCCATGTCCCCGGTCTCGTCTCCTCCATTGCCTCCCCTGAGGCTCGCCCGGAGTGCGCGCCTTTTGGGGGGGTGTTCTGTCATGACCTGCTCGTCCGATCCTCCTGTGTGCCATGCCCCCCTCGTTACCTCGTGTTAATTCCTGATTAGTATCACCTGTTGCCTGTTATTCTTTGCTTGTCTTGTGTATTTAGTCTGCGTTCAAGTTTGTTCCCTAGGTTTGTCATTAACGTGGTTTTGTTGTGTGCTGTCTGCCTTGATTAAAAGCCCGTTTTCGTCCTATTCACGGCTCTCTCGCCTGCTTCCCCGTTCGCCCGCACGCCGTCATCACAATTATTTCAAAATAACGACTTACTATTTCATTATAACGACTTATTATAACGACTTAAGAAATGAGGCGGCATGTTGCGAACACCAAGCACTTTTATTAAAAGTCCTTAAAAGATTTTTGTTAAAGGGGGATGCTGTTAGACATCAGTGATCGTTTACCAATTTTTGTAACACAGGAGGCTCATGTAAAAGAAAAGACACCAATATATACTGGAAAGTTAGATATACAGCTAAATATGAAGTAGAATAATTTAAAAATTATATATTGAAGCAGAAATGGGGTGATATTTATGCTAGTGATGTAAACGAGGCATATAATTTATTTATGGACATATTAATGGATCTGAATGAGAGAAAAATTTTCAGTTAAAGTCAAACCAACAAAGGAAAAAAATGAGGACAAACCCTAGATATATTAAGAATAGCTAATACGTGTAAGAAAAATTTCCTTTACAGCAACTTGTTTTTTTGAAATCTGGAACAATTACAGGTGAAATAAGATAGACAAGAATAAGTTAGCTAGTACTATAAGACACCAGAAATAAGATTACCCACACAACAACTAGGTCTGGGCTGGATCCTCCTGCATCTCCTTAAATCTTGGTGTCAGTGACATTCGGGCACAAGAGTTAGCATCAGAATCTGTCCACAGTTCTAAATGCTTACAGTTGTTTTTTATACACTCTGAAGATCTGAAGATACCATATATGTATGATCAGTCACTTATCAGATGCACAGCTGATACGCTAAGAATCTGAGGGGCAATTGCCCCACATAGCAAGACAAGTCTGAACCAGATCTGGGGCCAAATGTTCAGAAATCCCCACCGATCCATCAACCAGATCTGACCTGGTGTGTTTTTGCACAATGAGCAAATGCTGGTCCAAATCCACTTTCTGGATTAGAAATGGATGAGGGTCATATATGGACCAGATTGAACATTACCAAATCTGGCCTGTATTTGCACCAGAGTCAAAAGTTACATTTAGAGGCCACTGAAATGGGGCAATGAGTGGCTCAGTGGGCTATCTCTCTGTGGTCAGAAGATTGCTGGTTCAAGCCCTGGCTGCAGTAGAGGGTACTGCATGTCACACCCCAATTGTGCCTATCATCCTGTGCCACGCCCCCCTCATTAACCTCATGTGGATTCCCAGTGTTTAACAGCTGTTTCGAGTTGTCCTTATTAGTTCGGTGTATTTAAGTCCACGTCAGAGTTTGTTTCCCTAGTTCTGTCATTGTAGTGTCGTGCATCGTTGTGTGGATTGTTATGCCCCTTCGTGTGCTGATTAAAACCCTTTTGGCTCCAGTCCTTATCTCCTTTGCCTGCTTCCCTGGTCCGTGCTGCTCAGCTCATGACAGAATGACAGAACTCGCAAAGAAGACGCCTCAGATGTCGGAGGAGGAATACCTCAGCTGCACAAATGAGGTAGTATTGATACTAGCTCGATCAGCCTGAAGTCCGGGATGATTCCCTGCTTCGGGCTCTAGCCTACCGGTGCCAGGACATATTGGAGGAGATGTCCATTCCTGGAGATGCACACCTTGCGGGAGAGGTGCGCGACAACTTGCGGCGGCTGAGATGCGGGGTAGCGGAAGCAAACATGCGGAAGGTAGCCCTCTCCAGTGAACTGCCATATGGTCCACTCTCCGAGCTGCCAGAAGTTCCCCAGATTTTGCAGAAAGAAAACCAGAAAAAGCGGAAAAAACAAAAGCAGGAAGATGCGCAGGAGGTCTGCCTGGGGGCTCTCTCTCTGCTGCTTCCCCTGCCAGGTGTCGGGAAGATCCCCTCCCGATTCTTAATCCCGCAGTGTTCGCTCCTGTTACCGCCTGCCCTGACCGTCTGCCCACCGCTTCGCTGCCCACATCGGCAGCGCGAACCTTTTCCGGGACGCGCCTGGCCCTTAAAGGGGCCAGGTCCATTTGGGACTGCGGCACAAACCCCAACTCCACCCCCAGTGGTTCCTGTGCTGGCTGTTCCCGCAGCGCCCCCAGTGGTTCCCGTGCCGGCTGTTCCCGCAGCGCCCCCTGTGGTTCCCGTGCCTCCTGCAGTGCCCCCTGTGGTTCCTGTGCCTGTGGCTCCAGCTCTGCCTCCAGAGGTTCCTGTGAGGCCGGCGGAGGATGCTGCGCCTCCTGCTTCGTCACCTGAGGTCCCTGCGCCTCTTGCTTCGTCAACCGAGGTTCCTGAGCCAGCGGCTGATGTGCCGTCCCCCATGGTTCCTGCTTCATCCCTGGGGGTTCCTGCTCTGCCCCCGGATCCCTTCCCCCAGAACACCCCTGATCCCCCAGACGTTACTCATGTGCCCCCGGTCCCAGTCCCTGAGGAGGTCCCCATCTGTCAAACCATCGCTTCTCCACCCTTAGTGGAGATGGAGGAGGAGCTTGAATGGGACCGCTCAGGAATCACCCTGACCTCCCCAATGACTCCGCCACCATCATCCCAGCGTGGCAGGTCTCAGCTGGGTCCCTGCCTCTCAGTCCCCAGAAAGGGAGGGGACACCTGCACTGGGGTCGGGTCCCGCCCGCCCTGCCCCCTGGCTCACCTACGGTTCCCCTGGTTGCGGCTCGGCGGTCGCCTGCGGGGCCTCTGGCTCCAGCTCGGCGGTCGCCTTCAGTCCCCGTGGCTTCGGCTCGGCAGTCGCCTCCGGTCCCGCCTGCGGCGCCTCGTTGGCTGGTTGCAGTCTCCGACTTGGCAGTCGCCTACGCCTTGGCCGACGGTGGCTGCACCTTCACCTGTGTCCCCTTCCTCTTCCTCCTTGCCCTCTCCGTCAGTCCCTCCACCTTCCTCCTTGCCGCCTGCAGCATTACAGAGGGTCCCTCCGGCTCCGGCCTCACGGTCGCCTGCTGCCCCTGCAGCTTTTGCCCCTCGCCTGCCGGGGTTCCCTCCGGCTCCCCGTTTCCCCCTGCCCTTTGCCTCCTTGCCTTCGTGCCCCTTGTGTTTGCTCCCCGTCCCTCTGTGCCTTCGTTCCCTTTTGTTCCCTTTGTGCCTCCTGTGGGTGCTTCCCCTGGTGTTGTCGTGTCGTTGTCCCCCTCCTTGGGTTCTGTGTTCCTGTTTTTGGTGCCCCTGTGTCTGTTTGCATTCCCTGTCATTTGTCATCTGAGTTGTTCTCTTTGTGCCTGTTCTGTGTGTCTGTGTTGTTCCCTGTGCCCTGTTGATTTTTTTTGCTTTTGTTTTCCAGGCACAGCAGAGACCTCTTCACATGAGACCCTGCCTCCCGCCATTTTCTGAACGACACCTGTGGCCCCAACACACATGCCAACAGATGCGGGAGTCACACTTTGACCAGTATGTGTGGCCCCAACACACACATCATCAGCCACTGAGGTAGCTCGCTGATCTCTCGATTCAGCAAGGTCAGAGGATAGACGAAACATGTCCTGAACTGAATCCACCTGCAAGTTCTGAACTTCTTTAAGCAGTTCAACATAGGAAGTCCTGGTCCGGCGATGCATAACTCTGTGCCTTGCAAATGGCTCCCTGCTCAGTGCATCCACAACCACATTCTTTGGACCTGGGATATACAAGATGTAAAAATCAAAGGCCGCCAGCCTAGCCACCCAGTGTTGCTCACAAGCGTCTAATTTCAGCTTTGTCAAAACATACTTAAGGGGGTTGTTATCGGTCAACTCCGTGAACCTATGACCCCGCAACAAATGACTAAATTTGTCACAAATAGCCCACTTCATGGTGAAGAACTCAAGCCGATGTGCTGGGCATTTAGACTGGGCATGATTCAATGATTTGCTTGCAAAAGCAACAGGCTGAGCTTTGTCCTCACCAGGCTGTACTTGAGATAGAACAGCCCCAAGACCACTATTGGAAGCATCAACAGACAAGAGAAAAGGCTTTGTGAAGTCTGGGTGCGCTAAAGGCACCCTACTCACCAGTGCAGACTTAAGGTTCAGGAAAGCCTCTGCACACTCAGAGGACCAGTCCTGAGGACAGAGTTTTCTCCTCTGCACAGGTCTACTCACACCTTTAGCCCTGCATGGTCACTTAGACCCACCTGTAAGTGCAAAAAGTGGCCTCGCAATCACAGAACAGTTTTCAATGAAATGCTGGTAGTAAACCACCATGCCTAAAAAGGAGCGGATTTTACATGCAGAGGGTGTGACCCCATCAGGCTCCATCAAATCCGACTGTGAAACATTCACAATAGCCTCCACCTTATCTGGATCACTAGCAACGCCAACCCGAGAAAGAATATGTCACAAAAATTTCACAGATCTCCTGAGAAAATTGCACTCAGCTGGAGACAGCTTTAAGCTGTGCTTCTTCAGTCGTTCAAACGTCATGCGTAAGCGCTGCAAACTCTCTTCTTCTGACCTGCCAAACACAAGGACATCATCCAAATAACACAAGAGACTTAAGAAATTTTGATCACCAAAGGTTGCGAGCATCATCCTCATGAAGGTAGCTGGACTGTTACACAAGCCCTAAGGAAGCCTATTATATTCATGTAACCCTAATGGTGATGAAAAGGCTGTATATTACATGTCATCCTCATGTAATGGCACATTGTAATAGCCAGACGTGAGATCCATGGTGGAGAAAAATACATTTCCGCCTAGGGCTGCAAGGACATCAGCCTGGTGTTGGAGCAGGTGTGCATCTTTTACAGTGCGGACGTTAAGCCACCTAAAATCAGTACATATCCGCAGGTCTCCGTTCTTCTTCCACACCAGCACCAATGGAGAAGCGTACTCACCACTAGACTTCCTAATAATTTCCTTCTCCTCCATCTCATCCAGAGTCTCTTTCAACTTCTGATAGTGTGCGGGGGATAACCTGCTATATGGCAACCTGAAGGGACGATCATCCATCAACCTGATCCTGTGACTAAACCCACGCGCTTCACCACAGTCAAGACGGTGACGAGAAAAGATAGACTCATACTCTCTTATCAGGTCAGCTAACTTACCCTTCCAATACGATGAGACCTGACAACTGTCAATGGGAATAGCACCTAATCCAAGGTTCTGCAGGGAACAGTCACCATTGCCTACATCATCACCAGAATCACTCTTAACAGATAGACTGCCATGAGAATTGCTTGCACTCACTTTAGCCACCTGCTGTGAAACAAAGTCCTGATCAAAATCCTCCAGCACAACCCATGGATATACATCAGCCACTTTTGCATTTTGGCACAAAGTTACTGCAGCTGAAGTGGGGTTAACAACCTTGACTGGAAGCCACCCATCTCCCCACATGGGGGAGACAACACACCCTACTACCATCTGTCCATATTAATACAGCGTGAAGTGCTGGGCTCCACAACCACTGTGCTACCAACAGACATGCTAGTTTTAGGCGGTAACCTACCCCGCACCAGGTGCTCAGTCATGGGCAGTTGTGTGACTGCACTCCGCAGCCTCAGTGTGCCCACTTTATCTGGAATGAACCCACCTCTCCATCTCTCCAGACTGGATAACAGACGCAAAAACTGACTATTATCATCCTGACCCGCCACATCAGGCTGGCTCACAACCCACCAGAAAGCATCACTGGACTTAAACTGCCTGATCAAAGGCTTCAAAACATTCGTGCCGATAATCAATGGGTCCACCTGTCCCTCAACAATTAACACTGGGACCTTAAAACTGAATCCATACAACTCAATAGCCAAGTCTCATACACCCAGAGGACTAGTCTGCTTACCTCCACAGCCAACCAGGACAATATCAACAGGGGCTGGAGACTCACCTGGCAACACACCTGCATCCCTCAGATGCGACACAACATCTGCACTAAGCGAGGTCACCATAGACCCAGTATCCAACATCCCCTTCAAATCAACTTTGCCCTGCACTAGCACAGACGTGTAAAATAGACTGTCACTCTGCGCAGCTCTCATGGTGTTTTGCATGACTATTTGACTTGATTTCGGCACTGTCTCACACAAATATGAATACACAGACTCAATGTCATCATCTACACTGGAGGGAAAACTCAGATACCTGTCACTGTCCTCCTCCGAATGGAGGCTTTCTAGTTTTCCTGCGACGGCCTCAGCCCCTGCACAGTCCCCACTGTAGCAGAACCAACAGCACACCTCGCACCCTGAAACCTGCCGTGACATTGCACGTGTGTGCTCCGGACTGAAACACGAAAAACACAACCTATGCAACCTACAGTGAGACTGAGTAGAATGGTCAGCACTCTGACACACATCGCATTTGAAAATGCGTTTCACACTCTGCTTAGGGTGACTATGTTGAGCAGCGTGGATGTTGCACACTAATGCCTTCTCTAGCATGCCCAATAACCTGTCCAGTGTGGTGCCCTCCATAGCTGCACTGTCTGGCACGCCCACCCCCACTGTAGACTCACCTGACAGCATAACACCACACACAGCCTCAGTTACAGACAGCAGAAACAGTGTGCTGCGACACATGACCCCCCTGACCCTTGCGGTTTCGCAAATACTCATCCAGACGTGCCTTCACAGCCAACTTCACAGGCCGTCCACTCACTCCGAGGCTTGCTTAGAAACATCACAGAAAGGTCTCGGTCAGGACAATGCCTAATAAACATGGCAGCGACTTCTACAGTCTGCAGCCACACCAACTTCTCCACACTCCCCAGGGCCTGCTCCGCTACCTCAGCTGCTTTATTCAACCTAATCTAATAATCAAGTGGTTGTTCATTGGCATAAGGTGTGGTAGCATAAAATTCTGCAAGAGGCATACCAGAATGTGCAACACTGTCAAAATGCTGCCTGAGGATGCAAAAGACAGCATCCACATCACCAGAAATAGACACCTGGACATTATTACAGAGCCAAATTCGAGCTACATCCCTGGTGTGGCCCAGCAGTCTGTTAAGGAGCTCGTCCACAAGTTCCTTCCCAGTGTAGCTACTCTTACCCAGATACCCCCTCATTAATCCCTCCCATTCACACAGAGAGTACTTATCCGTACTATCAACTCTAAAGAACGATGGCTCTTTCCTCTCAGACCTAAGGACGGGATTCAATTTAGAAGCATCAATAAGAGTACCACCCCCCAAGGAATGGCCCGCAGAGGGTGTTGCTGATGAACTCAACTGAACGTTATTCAAAAGACTTGCAGTGACAGACTGACTAATGTTAGCAGTGATCTTGCCCACCTGGTCACTACTCAGTTTAACTGGGGTGTCAGACTCAGTGAAATTGAACGGTGGTGCATCTTGACTAAGTCAAGGCTGCCTAGAGCACTACATGTGACTACCTTCCCAGCACTAAAGTACCCACTATCCATGGCCCTGCCAACATCAGCCATACCAGAACTATCCAAGGTGAATGTCAGATGGCCCCTCCCAAAACTAGAGTGTCCAGGATAATCACCCTTAGTGTCCATGGCAATCTCGCCAACCAAAATTCACAGGAAATTCCTGTCTCTTTTACCTTAAAAAAAAAACAAACTTTATTAACACTTTTCAGCGTCGGCTTAGCTCACAGATGCCACCCTTCGGTCATCAACACAAACTCATTTACATATGTAAAGTTGATAATTGAGAGCACATTTTTCTTTTCTGCCAACAATCTTCGCATATGACTTTCACAAATCTCCCTGTAATGAATATGGTGAAATTACCCAGGCTTCCATCGACAGACGGATCGGGGCAGCGTCGGCAGTAATGCCGCGTGTGTTTATGGTGGTGGGGGGATTCCCTTCCAGCATTGAAAGAACATCTACACCCTTGTCCAGAATGATCGTTGTATCTTAAGCAGCACTGTATTAATTAGAACGGGTAAATATTGTAGCGTGTTTAAGAATTGTGTTACAGAGGTTGCTGGGAGAGATATTTTCTCTGGACATGCACCCATCCAGGGGAGAGTGTGTGAGAGGAGACAGAGGAGGCGGGAGATAAAAGAAGAACGATCTAGAATAAGTAGAGAGGGTGTAGTGCAGGACTGTTCTACAACTGTTTCTTTTAGGAATATAAAAAGTGTGTACGGCGTGGCTGTGGCCCACAACAGCCAAATAAAGTTAGTTGTCGGCCACTTGCCTCCTTATTCCCATAACGGGAACTTAACAATATTATTCATTTGATGTCGTTGGGATAATTATTTATATAAATAGTTGATAACTGTGGCTTCAAAGTATGACAGTTTTGAAGATAACATTGAGCTTAAGTTTTATTAAAACGATCCTCAACTCAAATTTAACTATTGCCAAAGATACTTATTATCATCTGGAAACCTCAATGCATTTTAGTAGCTAGAGGTGGTTTACAGTGTTTGTTAGTATAGTTTGCACCGGATAACTGAGCAAATGAATTTTCATTTAGTGAGAAAAAGAAAAATAAAACATGCAAGTAGATCGATATAAAAAAGAATATTTCGAGATTTCGAGGGTTTACCTCACGCTACTAACTGAGAATTGATACTCTGTTTCACGCTTTAAGGCGCACGGAGCGTAGTGAAACGCAGGATGCCAAAAGTCGGGGCAAACACGAGGTTTTAATAGAGGCAGCAACGACAGGATCAGGCAACACACGGGATGACATTACAGTGACCGGACTGGGGAAACAAACGGAAATGCGGACTAAGTACAATGGACTAATGACAACGATTGGGAACAGCTGGTAAATACGGGGAATCCACATGGGGTTAATGAGGGAGCGTGGCACACGAGAGGAGCGGACCATCAGGGCAAGACACTCTGGACCAAGTATATATATTAAAATATAAAATTAGAAAAAGAAATTTAAGAAAAGTCTTGCAAAAGGGACTAATCTAGTCAGAGGTTAAAAGAGCACCACCTGGGGTCTATCTGTGCACATGCCTAGGTTATAACCACATAAGCCCCAAATCCTTTGTTCCCGTAAACACCCACGGTACTCTCAGAATAGAACGTCCCTACCATAAATGAATGAATGAATAAATGAATGAATGAATGAATGAATTTATACGGCGCTATTCACAACACCCAAAACCCACCTGGATGAGGGCAGCCATTATGTACCAGTACGCTCACCACACAGTAGCTAAGGTGCTGAAGGGGCAGGAGAGAATTCACCAATTAAATACAAAGGACATCGGGGTACCACCCCTAGCCTTCTGACAGATGCCCAGGGATCTTTTATGACCTCAGAGAGTCTGGATCTCGGTGTTATGTCTCATCTAGGCATGTGCCGGTATCACATTTTCATGCTGCGATTAATTGATTGAGCTTTTATCACGGTATACGGTATTATCACG